>CAJHQP010000961.1:0-140129 GCA_905132765.1 Moricandia arvensis
ATAAGAGTTTTGGTGAGAAGAATACGAAAAGGCAAGGACGCAGTGTATAGGCCGGTCAGGTGAGGTGGGTCCTTTTACTGCTCCAGTCAGTCTATTACCACAAGAAACCGCAGAAACCAGAACTCAAAAAGTAAATCAATTTTTTTAAACTGTTATAAAATACTGAAAAGAAAATTGTGGAAGATAAAGTTATTTAGTAATTTAAAAAATCAAATCGAAACAGCTGTGATGGAATGTCAGTTCTTGTAAAAACCTTGAATATTTGTTATCGAGTTATACAAAGAAAAGGCTGATAAAAAAATTAAAAAGAAAATAACAAAATTCCTGTAAATTTCTTGTTTTCTTTTGGGTTTTGTATGGTCTCTTTTCTATATAATTTTATTTATTTTATTTTTCTTCAAACTTTAATATAACTTTTGGCTTTCTTATGCACTTGTCTTTTTATTTGGTTAAATATATGATAATTTAACTGTTCTTTTCACGTAGAAATTGATAATTCTTTTTTTTTTGGTCAAATAAATTGATAATTCTTTTTTTGATCAAATAAATTGATAATTCATCCTGCTCTTTTATACCTACGTAATTTTTCTTTTCTCACCTGATTCTTGTTTTATCTAAAACTTGTAGCGACACGTATCAAACTATACATATACACATTTAATAGAATCTGACTCCCGTTAATCTTATACATCATAATTTAACCTAAACACTGTATATAAAGTGTGGAGGTCCCGGTATATTTTGTTTTTTTCTTCTTCAAATATTCTCATACATATCTTTGATGATGTGATGATACAAACAAAAAAGTATAAATAATATTTATATAAGACATATATCATGTCAAGTCATATACAACCCTTACGTGCATATATGTCCCTGCGTATAATATAGTTGTGGAAAAATTTATTTACCCTTCAAAGGATATAGTCACTCTCCCTTTACTTCTCTACTCACAAAAACTTTCCTCTACACATCAAGACGCAGAGAGAGAGAGAAAGTCCGATTGTTTCTCCTGTAAATTGAAAGCCGACCTTTGTGTCTGAAAATGGCGTTGTGCAGCAAAATCTCTAGCTGTCTACTGATTCTGCTGATTCTTAATTCGACCCATTTAAGTCTAATGGCTAATGGTAAATGGGTCAATGTCACATTTCCATTTTTTCTAACAATTTTTTCCAAAATCTTAAACCTTCTTTTGCTTCTTATAACATTTTCAGGTAGACCAGAGCCAAACTCGCATGAAACTACTAATGTACAGGGCGGTGATCAAGACCAGAAGATGATGATGAGAGGTTTAATAGGATCAAGTCCACCAAGATGTGAGAGAGTTAGATGTCGTTCATGTGGACACTGTGAAGCGATACAAGTTCCTACGAATCCTCAAACAAAGCTTCACTCTCCTTCTTCCTCTGAGATTATCAATCTTGATTACACCAGAGGAGACGACAGTACTAATTATAAACCAATGAGCTGGAAATGCAAATGTGGTAACTCTATCTATAACCCTTAAAGAGTTTTCTTACTTTTGATGGACACATTTTTACTTCTTTGCTTTTTGGGATCAAATTCTAAATCTCTGTGTACATATATATATGCTTTAGTTGTAATCTTCAGAGTTTCTAAAAATTCTGCGTTATTTTGATTCTAATGATGTTGTTTACTATAGTGTAGTTAACAAAATAACAGAGATAAATAAAACTTGTGTTATCAAAGATGATTTGTTTTTTAATAAAGATAATCATTTTGGAATTAAATTTTATAAATCGTGAAAGTAAAATATTTATAAAATAAAAAAGGAAATATGATTAGATGAACACGCATCGTAAACAGAACGCACGGAAACCTATTTTCAAGAGTATTCTGACAAATACCAATTTTATAGATGAAAGTTACATCACACACGTACGTATGCATCAATGTAAATACATTATACATGTGTATACATATTCAGATGAGCTTTACGTTTGGAAAGATTATTGGTTTATTTTCTTTTCTTTTTTTTGTTAACTTGATAAACATACAAAGATACGTTTGATACATTTATCCCCATAGATGATGTCAAATTATTTAGAAGAGGTTTTAAACAAAAAAAAAATATTCTTAGAAGTTCCAGGGATGATGGACAAATAATCAGCCGTTTTGCTGTCCTCAAACGTCACCGTATTAACATTGGATTTTGGGATGTACTTTTTTATCAAAAGGATTAGTTTATTAAGTGGCCACTGGTGCTTCTCTGCGATCTAGTACTTGTTTCACTATTGTAAAGGATTAAAATACTTAGTGACCGCTGGTAATTTATTTAGTGACCGCTGGTAATTTATCTGCTTCAAATGAAATATTCAAAACACCAAAAAACTATAGTACAAGATATCTCTTGACTAATTGAGTAGTAGAAGAAAATTAATGTATTTATTGCGCTAAATGTGCAATGATATGATATATACAAAAGTTTCTAGAAAATGAATAATCAGCATCTATGTTGCAAAACGATGATAGTTATTATATCTACTTTTAAGACAATGATCAATTTCTATTTATAGGCCATTAGCCCATTAGTTATAGCATGTTTTTCGTTTTAGTTCAGATTTAACATCTGGAATATATCCTAAACATGTAGAAGTTAAAATGAGACTGGGACAAACACTATTATTCATAAAGAGTGTGAGGTGATGGGATTGATCATGTGGAAAGAAGAAGGGAAGGGAAGTGACAAAACAAAACGAGAAGATGTGTGTTTGTGTCTGTGGGGTTTACCGATTTCACAAATCAAGCAAAGCAAACAGTCTTGAATCTCCCTACTGTTTCTCCTTTGAATGACTTTACTTCATTTTCTTTACTTCATTTTCTTTACTTCATTTCATTTATTACTTAGAGTGCTACTCAATAGTAGAATAATATAAGTAAATATACTTGGAATTGGGTGGAGACCCATTGTGTCAATCAAAGTCAGTATACGCCTGCCACAGTGCTACCGACTTAACTGATCTTCTCAACGACAACACCGCTCGAGATATTTAATATGATATCTTCATAAATGAGTTCCTAAATTAAGATTTAACATGCAAAAGAAAAAACTATAATATAACGTTATCCTAGTATGGGCATATTCGTACATAACTCGATGTGTTATACTTGGTTCGATGACTCGATCTAAAAACATTTTGCAATATTTCTCGCTGTTTTATTCAATTATATAACCTTCTTAGATCATTTTTGCTAATATGGGTACCGCCGACAGATTGCAAAATGCTACCTCCCCATGATATGTTTATAAATTTGAGAAAATGCTATATGTTCATAGACGATTGATTGCACATTGTCGCACGATTGATGAAACCCATTAAAAGCAAAGTGACAAAATGAAAAGACTCGAAAGAAAAGACATAGAAGGAAATAAAATGAGAGTTCCAAAGCATAAAAAATACTATGGCCATTCCCATCTCTTATTGTTTCTGTTTCTTACCGTTTGTTTAACTGTTTTTGATCTCTTCTCTGTTGCATCACTTCCTTGGAACTATGGATATCGATCCATGCAAAAAAAGGCGTAGAGATTTAGCCATTGGAGATAAAAATCGTTAAAGCACACAGTTGACAAGGTACAGTCACGTGGAGGCACTTTGGACATATCCATTATCACTTTCTCTGTTTCAATGATCTATTTTGACGTCCATTTGCTCCATACCTAATTTATTGTTCTTTGTACGACACAGGCCTTGGATCATCATAGTATATGAGATGGTTAATGCTTCCACGTGAGTAGAAGTAATATATGAGATCGTATATGAGATGGTGAGTATAATATTTCATTACTTCGAATACTATATATGAATGGTCAACCATATTTCATCATTACATAAAAGTTAGGCAACGTTACTACTGATTTTTTTGCGACCCGCGATATGATCACCCTGAATCCTGATATGCACTATATATATCCGGATTTAAATCCAGTAGTTTACAGGATAAAGTTAAAAATTTGCAGCATATATTTTCCCTTTTTAAAAAAAAATATGAAATATATTTTTCCTTTACAGCATAGAAATTTCATTAACCATTAACATATATATATATACACACATATATACATAATAATATCAATATATCATATTTGTAATCAAGACAAAAATTATTTAAATAATGCAGAGAATAACTATTTTCAAAAGCTGAAGACAAATTAGTCTACAGGAAAAAGTGGAGGAGATTCCAATGGTCCAGTATAGATTTTGATCTTTAATTTGGATATAAATAATGTACACCCAATAGCAAACACATCGCAAATGTGTCTTCTTTTGTCAACATCTCAAATATTTATATGCAATTGGTTCTTACGTATATTAATAAAAATGCTTTTGTTTTCTTATCAATACCCTACATATATATTGTTTTTTTCTTTGGTTTTTTGTTAAAAGATACAGTGCTGGTTAATATGCATATGCAACACGTTGATTAACTCCTAAGTTTACATTGTTAGTGTGACACACAGTAATTAATAAAATATATGAGCACAGCATGATAACACTTGAATTTATGGTGTAATTAACCTCCATCATGACATTTGTACAACTATACCATCACAGCATAGCTCGTACTCATGATAATTGTCCAACAATGTGATAGTATTAGATTGGTCTATATACTGTTATATGTATGAAAAGTACGAGGTACTCGATGAGTACCTGCATGGCTTAAAGCTTACACGGGTTGGGAATTTTGAAATAAGCTATACGAAAGGGTTCTTAAATTAGTTAAAAGCTTGTATTAGATGGAGCAAATAAAACCTGCATGCCTCAAGTCCTATCACTGTAAGATGAAAAATCTTTAAATCTATAGTAAAATATGAGTTTACGTAATTTGGTTAGATTAAAGCAATTGGTAACATTTATTTAGTTTTTTTTTTCCATTTCATTTTATGCAATTGATCCATTTTAAAGACAGTGTTACGGATCAGATAAGTTATACAGCATAATATTTTGTTTAATCTCGGACATGTCCATGACCCTTGATTTAATCGGATAAAACAAAGATGTAAAATAAAAATTGGTGCTGAATTTTAAATAAATGAAAAAACTAGACATTTGCGTGAGTGGAGCAATTAGGTCACTGTAAGGGCACTTTCATGGGGACCATTACGGCTTGATGAAGAGTCGTTGCATAGAAGCGTCAATAGGAGCTGAAACTTGCAGTGCAATCCGGTCTGGATAATTTTTTCTAAAATCTATGTAATAAATTAGTTACACGGTCTTGTACTGTATTTTACTGGCTATGGTTAATCTTGTGATAGATCACACGAGTAAAACGTCAAAATTTTATATAGTTGTTTTTCAAAATAAATTTGAAAAAAAACTACAGAGACCAGTATTGAAGAAGCTACAGAGAAGAATTGCATCAACAGTAAGAAGAAAAATGAGCAGGTGGAATCTATTAATTCGTGAAACACAGAGGAGAAGAGTGATGAGATAAAAAAAAAACTGATGAAAGGCAAGAGTGAATCTAGCAACCAGCAAAGTAAATTAGATTCTGATATAAAGGAAGCAGATGATGCCACTAAAAACAGAGATGGATAAAGAGTTGAACTTTACAAAATTACTGACACAGACGAGTCCAACAAGGATCAAGAACATATCAAGTCCACTTTTGGAAAATAGTGTTCCTTAAGATTAACTGATCTGAAAACTCTTCATCAGCAGCTCTTCTTGAGTTATGTCTTTAACAAAAGTTGTCATGCATTGTGTACACACTCTCTACTACTTTTCTAACGTCATGGGATTTAATTCCCAATTAAGTGATTCTGTATCAGTATATAGTAAAACTCTTATCACTAGTTCTGTATCAATATCTTGTTTATTGAGATTTGATCACAAGAGCTTTGAGGAAAACACAGTCATTGATGATGACAAAACAAAGTAGTATTCTTATTTCCCAACACATGAAAGGAGATTGGAATAGCAAATTATAAAACAAAGACGATAAGCATTTAGCCTATCAAGTGAACAAAGAAGAAGTTATTGTAAAGACGAAACATTTTAGTGCCCTTCGTTGTGCTTCACCTCAAACAGACCGTCTGGACCTGAGAACAGCAAAACAAAACAGAGACTTAAGGATAACCATCGATGACCTAAAGGCAATCTTTTTATAAGAACCCATGATAAAAAGAGACGTCCTTTGTCACATCTAAAACAAAACAATCAAAGTTACATACCCCAAGGAAACTCCTTGTTACGGATGTGCATATAAGGATAGGCCTGTAAACAAAAGAAAAAACAGAATGTGAATGAGATAAGCCATAGGTTTAGTAACAACATCATCATCATCTGCATACTCTCATTTCCATTGAACTCAAAAAGCTAAAAGAGTAATTAGCTTACAGGAGGGTCTTCGCCGTGATGATGACCTTTGGACAAAACATAGAAGGCGAGAGCAGTGCAACTAGCAATCCCCAGATATGTTATCTTCTCCCACTTTGCTGCTTCATCTGTTATTAAAAAATTAAGACTTTTACAGATCGATTGAATCAGCTTCACATAGTCTCAAAAAAGTTTCAAACTTTCTGAATCTTAATATAAATTCAGAACTGGGTAATCTACCAAATCGTCATGATTGAGTGAAATCGAGACGAATCTATAGAAAAAAAAAGACCTAGATCGTATTGAAATGGTGGGAAAGAGAGAAGATTACAAGCATCGTCATGGCCGGCAGAAGATGAAAATCTTCGCTTTGGAGCAACGGATGTCCTCGCTGCTCGGGAAAGAGCTGAACGTACAATCGCCGTCGCCATTCTCTGGATCTCTCTCTCTCTTTTTCTCTCTGAAAGTGTTGTGAATGGATCAATGGCTGACCCTAAAAAACTAGCATTACTTGAGAACCCAATGGGCTTTTATATTGTGTGGGCTTTATATTGTCCCATCATTATACTTGCATTTGCATATTATTATTACAGAGTGGGCCTACCTCATCAAAACGCCCAATATCATTGTTTAACCTTGATCAATATGTGGACCGAAAGTTTATTAATGTTTTTATAAAAGAACTCTGAGTTTAAATTAAGACAAACCTGTTATATTTTTAAAGTTTTTGTCATAAAAATAGATTTAAAAAGAAATTAATTTTGAAAATATTAATATATATATTTTTAATTTTAAACGTTATCTCCAAAACCACACTTCATAACTTTAAATCTTAAATCTAGATTAGTTAACCAAAAAATATAAATGTATATTTATACTCTTTAATAAAATATATTTTGATCATTTTTTCGTTAAAAATTATTTTAATAACATTTTGTTAAATTATCTTATGGTATTCCTCTTTAAATTATAGAGGAAACAATTTATTAATAAATATATAAATTAATGACTGATAATAAATTTTTAATATAGTGCAAGTGGACAAGTAGAAATATAATAGAAGAAATGTAAAACCAACTATTTTTTTAGTATTTAGTTTCCCTTGCAAGTAAATGTAACAAATATCGAAATAATAATAATTAGAGCTAACACTAAAACAGAATTAAAAGAACAATAATATTCGCTCTGATTGTCATTTTTGTTTCACAACTAGATTTTAACGCTACCACAAGCGGCAAAGAAAAGAGCTCCGGCACCAGATCCACCGTGAGAATGTTCGATGACGACATGGTCTGATAACTCATCGCCTAGCATTTCCCAAACACTGCTATGAAGATAGTTTCTAAAGACCCTGTAGTGATCATACAATCCTCCTTCAACTATCACAATGCTCATCTTCTTGTCTAGCCTTCCCAGCTTCTTTACCATCCCAACTATTCCTGCTCCTGCCACACGAGCCGCTCTTTCCGCTACTACATCGCACACTTCGACCACCACTTCTCTCGCCGCAAGTGTTGAGTCCATGATCTGCATGTTAATATGTTATACATATATATGCGAGTAATTCACATAAAAAGATTCAAGATTTGCTTGTTGTCAAAGTTCTTGCTAACATAGTTTACACATTGTAACATTCCCCTTCAGTTTTTTTTTAGAGCTTGCGCTTACAAATTGCAACAAGAACTTGATTAAACATAAAAGCGAATATGTTACGTTTTAAATATTATAGAAAAACTTGAAAAACAAGTAATTGTTTTACGATACTTACCCCAAAAACTTCCTTGAGCTTTTTGTTTACGATGTCCCGGTCTTCAGATATATCTTGATGCATCGCAGCCATATCCGGCGAGCTGAACATGTGTGAAAACAAATGTTGCATTGTGTCACAATGATTGTTATAATCTATAGTTTTGTATTAGTCTCAGAAAGTTTAGTAGCTATGTTACCCTAAAACGTAAGGAACTTTGAGTTTTTGAGGCACTACAGCTCCAAATAGAGCTGATTCTTCAGACATTCTAAGCAACACTCTTCTCACTATCTCTCCTAAGTACCCTCCAGACACCATCTTCTCAAATACCTTGAAGAAGCATAACCAAGATTCTCAAAACACACAAAACATGAATTTGTCTATGAGAGAACTAATCAATAAGTGTTCTTACGCGGCTTCCAGTATTCAAGCTTTCCGCATCAAGAGCAGCATCAAACTCAGTTAGAGGAAGATGACAACATTTAAAATCTCCCCACTCTGTGCTAATAACCTACACAATCGTATCATGCACAATCACTTGAGTGGTAGCTTAGAAAGTCTTATCAATGTGTTTGAATTATCTTAACATACAATCTCTTGTGGCTCGTTTGGTATAGTGGATTTCAATCTCAAAACCTCTTGAGCTTGTTCGATGTAAGCAGCGTTGGTTCCCATACCTAAACTAACCGCAGCCACAGTGTCCTTATGATAGTACCTTCCTCCAGCTAATACTCCTATTGTGTCATCCACCTGATCTCAAACACAAGATTCTCATCACATCATTAAAAAATATTCAGAGGTTAGTCTTCATAGCGGATCATATGCTTACCAGAGCCATGGTCATCCGAATTTTCAGACCGTGTCTCTCCAATGACTCATTCATATCATTCATAAACTCCTTCAAAACCATGTCATCATCACCATCTGCCAAACTCTTTCTTTGTATCGCAGAGATTGAACCTGACCCAATCTGCTGGACATAGCGTGTCAACGTAAACCCTAGATTCTTAACTTCTTCTGTTTCCTCCCCAGGATTCATCCCAATGAATTTAACTAACTCCAAGGATATGTAATCGCACAACTCCTAAAAAAACCACAACAAATCTTTAGTTTAGTAACCTAACGTGTAATCCAAGGAATCGTGTATAAATATACCTTGAAAGAACCGTTTAAAACATCCACAGGGATTGAAATCTCCTGCTTCTCTACATCGGAAATAGGCTCTTCGTTACCTCCTAAAGTTCCACGTAACAATAGAAGTTCCTTGCCTCGCAAGTTAGCTCCATAATGTACCCCATTCTCATCCCTACACGTAAGAGCATATCAACTCCGGTCTGCTAGAGCACGTTTATCCCTGGCTCTTAGGGAGGTTCTTAAGGGGTGGGGCCCGCAAAATCCCTAAGAGCCACCCCTTCTTCCTCTTGTGCAAGAACCAACTCTTAAAGAGTTCTTGTATTATTCGCGGGCCTCACAAATACGTGGTGGCCCGCGATTGGTTCCTTTTTTTTTCTTAAAGAAAAAAAACAGAAGAAAAAAAAACTAAAAATCCCTAAAGGGCTCTTAGGGTTAAACTTGCTCTTAGAGCTGGATTTTTACTTATAATTTGATTTTTCTTTTTAACATTATTTTACTACGAAACGTCCTTTATGTTTAATAGACCAGTTCTTAAATTTTTTTAGTTAAAAAATAGGAAATCTGAGCTAAGAACCCCATCCTGAGTGACTGAGAGCATCTTTATCCTAGCACCCCCATTTGGGGTGCTTATTTTTGTGTTTTCTTTTTTTTTTGATTTTTTTGAAAAAAAAAATTAAAAAGCAACCAATCGCGGGTCGCCACAGCACATGTCAGTGGGACCCGCGAATAGTGCAAGATCTCATGTTTAAGGGTTGCTTATTTAGGCCATTTAAGCAATGTTGCTTACATTGGGGGGAGATTTTTTGTGGAAACCAAGGGTAAACACCTTTGGTTAATGATGCCCTGAGATTAATGATGGCCTTAAAACACCGTTAGTTAACGGTCATGTAATATTCTCTGACTAAAACAGAGATTCTTCTTACCCTGAAGGGAGAGAACCGGCGAATGAAACGAGCATGTTGATGGAACCGAGACTCTTGGAGGCGTTGGTGGCTGAGAGAGAGGTGGTCATGTCGGCGACCATGGCGTCCGCCACAGCCCACAGCTTCGAAACCGGCGTGGCGCATTCTCTAGCAAATTTCCTCAAAATACGCTGCGTATGTTTCCGCCGCCGCTCCTTCCTCCGCATCCACTGACCTATTATTACAGCCGCTGCAACCGTTGCAGCAGTGACGGCCACAACCACCACCTTCCTGGTCATTTTACCAATGGACCTCTTCTCAGATCAACACATTTACGATCTCATGAAAGATAAAGATGCGTTCTCTTGTAGTCTTGTTAGCTTGTTTTGCGTATCAAGTTTGAATCATTCAACTTTTCGTTTTTCTTATTTACTTTTTTTATAAACCAGATTAATCGGTTTACTAACTTTTTTTTTGTTTTCGGGTTATCAATATGATTGGTCTTTCTCTGTTTTAAGCAAAGAGTAACTCATTGTTTGTAATTAAACACAGAGCATCATATAATTAAATTTGATTTGATATAAAATTACCTTTTGTATGAAGCATATCAGCTAAAACTCTAGAAATTAATCAAACTAATTAAACTTAAATGAGTTAACCAGCAATATTGTCGTGACACAACCCAAATCTACTGATTAAACTTAAATGACTTAACCAAGCTCAAATTACAAAGTCTTCATTTCATCATTTTTATTAACTTGAGGGTACTCTAGATCTTTCGAAATGTCCAAATTAATTTCTACAAAAAGTGTAATCTACATATGTCTGAATATTCCAATGACCCTAAAATAATGGATTCATATTTGAGTGGTCACATGAAGAATTATAGCGGTGTACCTCTAAATCCAAAGTAACTCAAAGCTCGTATCTGCCATTAGACTATCGTTATGTGTGGTTAAATTTAATATTATCTTGTGTGCTGACCTTTGTAATTTGAGCTTGGTTAAGTCATTTATATTTAATCAGTATATTTGGGTTGAGTTACGACAATTGTTGGTTAAGTCATTTATGTTTTCCTTCGATCATTTCCATTTTCAGTATGTGTGAAAACAACTGATATTATATATAAAAAATAATAAATGTATTTAACCAACAACAAAAAATGGTAAAGTTAACGGAGAGGAAAACATACTTTTGATTTTGAAGTTATAATTCAAATGTGAATATATCATCAATTCATCATCATAGCAAAACGTCCAGTTTTTACTCGAGTGATATGATTTTGACCGGCAGTTTAATGTATATAATAGTTTTTAAAAAAAACATGCATGGCCAAAACCATACCATTAACGTATAACTTCACATTATATATTTTATTCAAAGTGATACATATACAGAGCAAAATTGTCCCGTTTTGACAATGATTAATTTTTGGCAACTCCCACGTTTTCATTTCATTTTTATATATTGTGAAAATAGCACTTCCCCATTTCCAGTGTATTACGTAGTTGTGTTATTAATTCAGTAAAGTAATGCGATTGGCTACTTTAGTACGTGATGTGTCTTATAGAGTGGCGTCATACCACGTGGATGTCGATTTGTAGACTATAAATATATTCAGGTGATAATGTAACTATATAATGTTTTATGATTGGTGATTGGGTCCTAACTACAAAGTGTTCTGCATTTGAATTTAAAGAGTCACATCATACATGTGATTTTCCTACTTCTTAACACCACAACGGTTGACTCCTCTTTTTAACATATTATTACTCATTCCCTTCCATAATATGAAAGTTTGGTTAAAAGTTTAAAGATAAAAAAACTGCTGTTAATAATATAAATTTAAGATGAATTAACCAATTTGGAATGGAAGGAGTCATTGCTACACATTAGCTACAAATTTTTCATTTTTTGGCACAAAATAACGATGAATTAGTGAATAGTATTTTTATTTTTGGAAATGTTGCCAATATGTCACAACGATTTTCTCTTTTTCATTTTTTATGATTTAATTTTTGTTTCAATTAAATTGATGTTTTTAGATTTCTATGCAAATCTTTAATATTATTTAGTGTTTTTAGCCAATTATATTTTACTAAATGCGTTTTAATTGGTTGTGCTAGGTTAGTTAGTACATAATAAATAAAAACTAACAATTTTTAATAACTGTGCAAAAACATTAAACACCAACTAATATGAAACAGAAAGTAACAAATGTGTAATAAACAGCTACATATTAAATCCATTACAGAAGGAAAAAACAACAAACATAAATGATTTGGTACTAAAAAGTTTGCAACAAATTAGCCACCGAACCGAAAATCCATAGACATAAGTAGTTATCAGTTAACATATGTGTATGTGATAGCCACAACAACCATTCTATCACTCTACACCTAGTTAACGACATACAAATTTGTTGATTTAGGGTTGTAGTGAGCACAAACTTAATTTAGTGAGAAGGAAAGAAGAAAATGCGTTTAGATATTAAAGATTGGATCAACCAAATCAAACTTATTAGTTCAAATATATACCATTCTTTAATATTCTCTACTATAATGCGATCAATAAATACTATAAATAGGTATGAACAACATTGATTAGACCTTACCTGGCGTGATAACATTTAATTTAGTTTGAAGAAAACACTAATGATGAGTAGTATTATTTTTTTTTGTGACGACTTGCCCATTTCGAATTTGGTTGAAATGTTCTTTCTCTAGCTAGTCTTGTAGATCGAACAAAGATAAACACTAAAGTGATGTAATGGTGACTGTTTGGTAGTGCGATCTGGACATAATCTGCCGTCCAAAAAATCATATAACAATAGGACAAATCTCGACGGTGCGTCATGTTCTTGCTTAATTATATTCTGTAATTATAGAATTATGATTTCTATATCTTAATTAGGTATTGGTAAGAGTACTCCGTCATTGAGTTGAACAACTCGTTTCCATTTTTGGGCTATATATTACCGTTGAGTTATCTTGACCAAAAACAGACTATCCTAACTCGGCAGATATATTATTGGTTTCACATTAATTTGACTTCATCGAGCCCGTAAACAAGAATATTCTAAAATAGTAATATCCCACGTTTCTAATTCAATTTAGTATGTATTTGGTAACCCGATTCTTAAGGAATTTGCCCCCTCTTGTTTGTATATTGTTTCCCACTTTTCTTCAGATATAAATTTAATATCAATGAGAAGTTGAGAAGAAACTTAAATCAAAATAGTTTTTAGTATCAAAAGGCAAAGAAAGTTAGCACAAATGACTAAAGAACAAAAAATAGGTGAGTTGTCACGTGAAGGATGGAAATAATTGGGTTTTGAGAACGACTCAGATACCATGAAACACGTGAAGGATGGAATCAAAACTGCGAAGAGCCATGTAAAAGTCTTCTATAACATAATATATTTCCCATTAATGAAAACTTATTTCTTGCGTCTCTATTCTAGTATAATTTGTACATTTCTCTTACTACATAGAATTCTAGCAAATGTATATCAAATTCTATCTAGCTATATAAAATTGATCATTGCTACAAAAAAAACAATACGCGGTTCTTGAATGATCACAGATAAATTACTATTTTCATTTGGACTTACATATTTAAAACGTTTTTTATATAAAAGATATGTAAAAATATTATTATAATAACAGAAAGAAAAGAGGTTATCCACATTCCTAATCCATGATTTTTCCTAATTTTTAGTGGTATCTTCTTCTTGTCCTAACACGGAAGAAAAGACTTGGTCGTCCTATCGCATTCCTTTTCTTCATTATCCGGCTGAGATGAAGACCCTATTAAAAAAACTTAGTAATAAAAAGAAAACTTAAATTCAACAGGTGAAAACTTATAAACTTGTAATTTTTATAGTATTCTATATATTTCATCATAGCATATGTGAATATCATTATGTTTTTTTTGACAAAGATGAGTATCACTATGTTTTAAAATAGTGGATATATATATATATATATTATTCTCATCAGCATGTGATCTTGAATATAATCTTGAGTATTGATGATTTTTTTAAGTGATGTCCTACTTGATGCCAAAAAAAAAGTGATGTCCCACTTTATTTCACCTTTAGTTTCTTCGTCCTATTTCTCTTTTTATTTCATATTAATCAAATAAAATAGCACAGAGCATTCCGCAAAAAAAAAAAAAAAGCTTGATAGCTACTTTAGTCTTTATCCATCAAAGTTGACTTGAATAAATATATACTATTATTATCTTGCCGCGTTATACTTTAGAATAGAAGAAGATTTTTCCCTATATTTTTTTTTTGTAACACTAACTTTCCCTAAACTTAATAGGATAAAAAGGTGAATACTACAGATTAGATGTACGCATGTATATTTCGAGATCGTTGATACATCACAAAATAATAGACACAAACTTGAGTAATTTGGTATACAATTAAAAGACATACAACAACACACAAGAAGAAACATATACAACATGAAATGTAGATGTCAAAGAAAACAATCAACATATTGTCTCACACTCAGTTGACAAATGAAAGTGATTTACATCTTTATAAATTCATACAACAATATAAAAAGGAGTGTGAAAGCCAAAAAAGAGACGGAAAAATTCCGACCCCAAACCATGAAAATTGACTAATTGATATCGATACATATGAGAGGAATGATTCTTCAACTATTCCAATCAAACTTATTAATAAAAATTAACATTTTCATGGCAAAAACTATATGTAAAAGTAAGTCTCCCAAAGAAATCGACCTTTAGCATGAAATTTGAAACAAATCACAAGAACTTCGATAAAGCAGACCTCAAGCTCTTTACAACATCCATGAGTGTCATGTCGAAGTCACTCTCCTTCTGCCAAAAAAAAAACATGTACAACTAAGTGGTGTTCTATAATAACTAAGACCATGTTCTTCATCTATATATGTTTGTACTTGATTATATATATGCATACCTTAGCAATAATGGTGATATCAAGTGTTGGTCCAAAGGGCAAAACATTTGAGTTGGTTATGGATAAATGAAGTTTCTCAACCTCGGCCATAATCTTGGCAACATGGCCCTTTTGCTTCTCGCAAAGGATCTTGATTAGAACATCTTTATCCGAGAATCTTACTTCGATCTCGGGAAGGTCTAAGCCCGAGGAACCATCCTCACAACAAGAGGACGAAGATGATTGATTATTATCGTCCAAAATCAGCTTAGACTTCTTCACAAGAACCACTGATTCTAACCTTCTTTCTCTCTTTTGTTCCTCAAACTCTTTTACTCTTTCTTGGAGAAATTTTATATGCTTTAATGCATCTCCCAACACAGAAGCTTTGTCCATCTATACACATAATTAAAAAAAATTAACAATAATCCTCTTTTGGATAATCTAAGAAGGAAGATTTGATGTGATATGTACCTTTTTTAGGCCAGGAACTAGAGCAGAAAGAGCTACAAATCGTTGAGTAAGTTTCTCTCTACGTTTTCTTTCGGCGATTATGTGATCTTGCGCATTGGATTGGTTTCTATACAAAGGCTGAGCCCTCTTGGTCCCTTTTCGAGTAGTCGGGTTTGGAGGCACTTCATCCTCAACTTTGGGGTTAAAGGTTGAGTTTATATAGGTGGGAGAGTACTCATGATCCATAACATCTAGAGAGGCATTCTCGAAAGAGAGAATCCTTGAGGAAGGCTGATGATGAGTCTTTGAATTAGGAGGAGGAGGAAAAGAGGGTGGTGGTGGCAATTTTGGTGATATGTAAGTTGTCTTAAGGATCTTTGATGGTTTCACTTCGATCAAATCATCATAAGAAGGATCATTGATGGGGTTCATAAGAGTTGAGAAAGAGTGTGGAAGAGTGTGTTGACCTTCATGGATGGCTCCCACTATTGAGTTCATCTGATATTGTTGAATGATGCTATTTTCTTCTAATTCCTATATCATCAAAACAACATAATAATATGGTGATTTAATAGATGACCACACATGTTTTAAGATAGATATACACACATATATATACACACCTGCTCAGAAAACCATCTTGTGGAGAACATATTCATCTTCTTATCTGGGAATCAAAATCTGAAATAGACAAGATATTGTGTTAGTAAAAAATGTAAGTAAACTAATAGATCTTGATTTATTCATCATATACAAAATCTGGCATTTAAAATCCCGGGAATCAAGAAACATTAATAAGTGGTGAGATTTATATCTATTAAATTCTAAAGAAAGGGGTTTAGTTGGTGTAGCCCAATAAAATTGAAGGTTAAGCACAAAACAAAAAAAGGTTGGAGAATGTTGAATTGAAACTCACCTTCTTCTTGTAAGTGGAGAGAGAGACAGAGAGGTATTGGGGGGTTTGTGTGTGAAGTTGTATATATGTATATATAGACACAATTATGGAGTAATTTGCACGTGTGAAAAGGCTATAAATTTACTATAATATTTATAAGAATATTCCGTTTTCTCCCATTTTTTGGGTTTCAGAACTAATCAACCAGAGATATGCATATGTGAGCTATATTACTTCTAATAATAATAGTATTAGTTGTTATATACACATTCGGTTTGATTAGTAAATCCACTACTGAATTTACCATACAGTATTATACCCTAATGGTCCAAAAAAAAGTATTATACCCTTTTTAATCTTTTAGATACAATTTTAATCAGTTACCACGACTCTCTCTACTCGTGAAAATACTTGTTCCGTTTTGTATCATCAGTTCATAATACATATAAGAACCCGTAGCCAAACAAATATGTTATATATTTTGTTCATAAAAGAACCAGTAAGAAGGAATGCATTACAGCTTCCTGATCAAATATCGAACATTTCTTATTATAAGAGAAAATAGACAGATGAGGACTGAGAAACTCTACATTAATCCAAAGCAAATGGTGGGTCCAATCCAATTGAATATATTCTAGATTTATAAACCAATATTTAGTTCTTTTGAACAAATAAACCAATAATTAGTAATCTCTACTTTTGTTGTCTATAAAATTAAATGTGGCAGGCACCAACCAAAGATCTCCCTGGGATTTTATGGGAATTTTCTATGGTATTAGTTAGACATAGTTTTTTTTTTTGAGAATAAAAAAAAAACTATATTTAGTTAGACATAGTTAAGCTATTTAGTTTCCATTATTTTCTTTAAAATAAAAAGTAAAAGAAACTATATATAGAAAAACAACAAAAAGGTATTACTAATTTCCAAGTATAATCATATATGATTGAATATAGATGTGTAACCTTTTACTTTTGATGAAAACTAGTTTTCCAAGAAAATGGATCTACACAACTTCTTAACCGCTAAAAGTTTTCGATCAGCTCTAGTATTTCATACAAGGTTAGGTTAAACATGACAGTACACCAAGATTGACTATCTTGCCAATCAGACGTTACATGCATCATAGTTAGTCGATTATATATATATTAAAGATACAGCTTTTTTCAAGCGACGCAGCGGAAGATACTAGGGGTTGATTCTCCATTAAGGTATTAATTGAGTTTAAAATATAACTATGTTGAATTTAGTAAATTTCACCAACTGATTATTGAGTTTGATCATAACAATAAAAAAATGCCACTGAGTTTAAATAATGAAAGGACATATCTATACAATACAATATATATATAGAAAACATGTGCTTATCTAATGGAAGTTGCATATGTGCGTGAAGTAAGCGTTATCGCCGTTCAAATAAATTTGTAATACTTTCTTAAAGATCGGTTTGATCTATTCATCATTTGAGTTTAGGTCTAAATCGACCAATAAAACCATGTTATTGTTTGTATTATATAGTCGTGAAAAGAGAGACAAGACACATGTGGACAGTTTCCTGAGCTCTTGTGTCTTGTGCAAACGTGCCATTTTGGATATAGTAAAAACAAAAGAAGTTCAATATATCTTGACATCACTTAGGTAAAAAAAAAATATTTTAGTATTTAAATTTATCAAAATACTAAACTAGCTAGGCAAACAAAATTAAAAGGCACGTGGGCTATTGAATACTAAATCAGAACTGCCAGTTCAGTTACGTGGGATAATCTCTCTCGCTCTTTGCCTCCCGGTTCATTTACTCAGCCCCATGATAGAAGCATCTTGGCTTGGGTTAGCCTAGCTTGGGTCCTGTCAAAAAAATTACACTCACTATTAACATTAAATTTAATCAGTTTATTGCTTTTCAAAAGCTCCAAGCACAAATAGATGATTAGGATATGTTTTTCTAAATCTCATTTCATATCTCCAGATCTATATACTAAATTACTTTTGATATACTGGATAATATAATTCTCTGGATCGGTATCATTGCTAACGTGGGCGCCTAATTGTTTTTGACGTCAAACCCTAAAATGGAAACGAGAGAAAACAAACAGACCAAGACAAATAGGTAAACATATAATTAAAGAGATAAACCTTATTATATAAGCTTTAAGATACTTTTAGTGAGACTAGACCTTTTAATTAATTATTTTATCTGCCATTATGTGTTAGTTGATCAATTTAGAGCAAGTTGGCCTATAATTGAAGGATTTGCTGTCGATTTGCGATAGCACTATTTCATCATAATCCTTAGTTTTTTTCCTAACAAACTTATTATCCAACCAAAGAAATCTTCAGAACACATTTTCAGATTGAAACCCACCCTAAAACATTAATTTGGTCCATAGGACAGAAAAACTAATAGCGTTCTAAAACGTGCTAGGCGTTCGCTACGTGATGAATCTCTACCACGTAACCATATATATGGATGCCTAAACGGGATCTAGACAGATATATATTTTACATTAAAATATAAATATACATTGACACATATACATTAATTTTATAAAAATAACATAAAATATACTTTGAATTTAATTTGTATGTATAAAAATTGTTTAACACATATAAATAGTTTCAATTAATATAAAATTTAAAACATGTTTAAACATATAAAGATGATAAATTTATAAACTTAAACTTATTTTGCAAATAATTAATCTAATAGATATAATCATATAAATAATAATATTAATATAAGTAACAATTAATATACATAATGATATTAATAAAATATATAATAATATTAATACTTTATTTTTTTGAATATTAATTCTTAAAATCTGTATAGGCCTTCGCGTAGATCGCATAACGTCTACATAAACGCTATTATACACTAAATCTATATAAATTTGCATAAAATAATGTATAGCATGAAATGGTACAATTAGTTATCTGTAATGCTTATACGTCGCCTAGATAGACGTATATACTGTATTTTTGAACACCTAAAAATAAACATATCATTTAAGAGCTGTGATATAGACGAACTGTGACTTGAATATGAAATTACAAATACCAGCATGAAGCAACATGCGTTTATTCATGTGATCATGTCTTCTACGCATAGAAAGATTCAAACCCATTTTTTGTCCTTTCTTCTCTTTCAATGTACTGATGTCTTCACTTTGCTTGGTTCATTACAAAGACAGCAACTTGCAAAAAGATCCTAAGATGGAGCTCCATATATATGAGACATTGGATGGGCTTGTATGCATATTGTTTCTGTTATATACTTGCATCTCATTTGCTTCCTTTTACTGTCACACAAATCAGCCAAACAAGATAGTGATCTATAACCTGATTTTTTTAATTTTTAGTTTTATTTCTGCTAAAAAAATCTTCAACCTGAAATCAGCGTGTAACATTATTCAACATTCAGATTATTCTATATATGCCCCCTTTTGAGCAATGATCTCTGATTTCTATAATATTTCTTTTAACTAAAACCTCGAATCTTTCTCTACCCTAGATCAACAAAGTTTCCAACGAACAAAACCATATTTTGAATACATAGTATACAACAAACAAACAAGCACTATCCCCATGTAATCTAGACTAGTAACAATAAATTTGAATCAACCAAAGCACACTGATCAAGAAACTTGTTGGAATTCGAGTCCAAGCTTAATAAAATCGGGGTGAAACATATATGTAAAATATTTAGAATGTTTAATCATAAATGCGTAACTCTTTCTCAAACACTGGCTTTATCTAATACTCCATCCGTTTCGTTTTATTTGTCGTTCTAAGATTTTACACGCAGATTAAGAAACCATTTAATTTTATATATTTTCTAAATAAAAACACAATTACCTATACATCTAACCACATTTCAACCAATAGAAAAATAGAATAATATATAAAACTAATAAATTTTGCATTGAAATTATAAAACGACATTTATTTTGAAACAAAAAAAAATTTCTACAACGATAACTAAATCGAAACGGAGGTAGTAATCATCATTTGAAAGTTGGTTTGAATTTTTTTTTCTTTCTTTCAGAACCCTAGACATAAAATATTGGAATGTCACTGTTTGTAGATTGTATTAGTTATCAAGAGATAAACAGAGGCCTGGAGACACATGTGGACACTTGCATGGCTGAGGTCTCTTGTGTCTTGTGCAAACGTATTATTCTGAATACAGTAAACGAGGTGAGTTGAAGAACATCATAGAAATGCTAAAGCTAGCTAGGCAATGAAAAAAACACGTGGGCTATTACATATCAACCAATAGAAAACAAAATCCAGTTAATGTACAGCTAATCTCTCTCTTCTCCTCCATTACTAAGCCCCATGATAGAAGCATCTTGGTCAAGATTTAGTATTACTACTATTTACATAAATTTCCAATATAATATCTCAGTACCGTGACTTTTCAAAGCTCCAACTACAGAAATACATGATTAGGGTATGATTTTAAAATCTTATTTCATTTCTCAGGAACTAATCCGTATATCATTGGTTAATGCGAGAGAGCGTAATAACTCTTTGAAGTCAAACCCTAACATGGAAACAAAAAAGAACAAACAGATACAGACAAATGGGTAATAGAATCAAACAGAGAACATTATCTGCATATGTCATGCAATAAACCCTTTAGTGGGACTTGATACTTTTATTTATTATTTCTTCCACAGCCATTATATGTTGTTGGTTGATGAATTTAGAGCAAATTGACAATATAATTGATGGATTTGCTATGGATTTTGATGGCCACTGTTTCACCCCAATCCTCAAATGTTTAACCTAACAAACTTTAAAAGAACCTCTAATCAGCTCCTAATGCATTACTTTAAATTTAATCCCTATAATTAATAGAGAAAGAGATAAAATGGGATAGCATTTCAAGAGCTGTGACAGAGAGGACCAAGAAACTGACTTGTAGCTAATATATTCTAATACTGAATCAATCAAACCCTCAAGTGTTTCTTCTTTATTCTTTTTTTTTTGTTGTATTGATCTCTCATTGACAAACATATGTAACTGAGTAACCCACAAGACCCGTAGTTTGAAAATTTTACGTGTCATTTGATGAAATCCTATGGCTTTGTTTCTGCTATAACACTCATATATTAACAAGAACATAAAGTGACGTGTTATCTATAATAACCATGTAATAAACAACATAATGATTTAATGGCTCTACAGCTTCTGTCTCTTCTCCTTTCTAAGGACTCTTTCTCGCCTTTCCTCTTCTTGTATCAACCGTAGTTCTTCCGCGTCTTCTTGCTTCGCAAGTTTCTCACTGTTATCAAACAAGCAAACATGAACATTGGTTTCCCGGGAAAATATTCAAAAACATCTTAAACCATTGATGGTAATAATAGAAAGTTAAAGATGTATATACCTTCGTTTCTCTTCTTTGATGATATCTTCTAAGCTAGCTTCCATGTCTCGATCATCTAAATCACGCCCGGCAAAACGATCAGTCTTGCACATCTCTCTAATCATTCTCAACGCCTCTTCATCTTCCTCTGACACCTTCTTCTTCAATGGTGGTGATTTTCTAATCAAAGGAGGCAGTGCTTGTTGTCTTGGAACCATTTGAGAAGAGCTTTTGGTAACCTTCCTCTGTTTTACCCTTTGTTGGTTAGGATCAGATGTCAATGGCTTTGATGAGGAATGTAGCTTCTGAGTTAGCTCTTTTCTATGATTCACTGGTGCAGACTTTCTTGTAGAAGCTGGTCTCTGAGGATGCAATTTGGAACATGGTTTATGCGTTTGAGAGTTTATTGCAGAACCTCCAGGCTTAGTTCGTGCTTGACATTTGGTTGAACACACTACTCGGCTGCCTGAAGAATCCTGTCTTGAATGGTTTTCTCTGGAACTTGGTGTAGAGTTAGGAACAAGAGAAGAAGGTGGTTCCTTAACTGGAACAGGAAGCTCGGGATCATCAGAGAAAAGGAATGAGTAGTCTCTTGATTCTTTAAGCTTCTTAGCTTTTCTTTTCAACTGTTACAAGAATAAAAGGCATTACTATTAGCCAAAGTTAAACTCATTAGCAAAACATTAAATTGATGATTGTATTTACAATGTTTACCTCATTAGTCTGTGAACTATTGGTTTGAGTAGAACTCTTGTTCTGCACGCATTACACAAAAGCAATCTCATCAGCATCATAACAAGACTTGCAAAAGAAGGCATAAACCAAGTTTGGATCTGATGAGACTTACAGTTTGGATTGAGTCAATCACTTTGGTAGCAAGAAGCTCATCTTTTAACAGTGGTTTGCTTTCTTGCAAGACTCTTGAAGCGATACCAGGTTGAGAAGGACCAAAGAAGGAACCAAACCTATAAGAAGAAGAAGAAAAAGAACAGAGTTGTTCAACGCTTGCTTAATTATATAAAATCACAAAGGAGCTATGAGAAAATATAACGTACTCGTTATAAGGGAGTTTTCTTTTTCTAGACTTTAACTCTGAGGTTGGAGCAATATCGTTTCCGTTGTTTTGAGTACTCTTCTTCCTAATGGATTCCTTAATCCGTTGACGAAATTCAAGAAACTCTGTTTCAGAACGTTGCTTAATTTCTCTAAGATAGCTTGACATCGTGTTGCCCTGCCCCTGCAAGTAGAAACCCCATTAAAGACACATATAACAAGATTTTATCTAGGCGAAACCAAGAGTACACAAAGAGACTTAGGGTTTTTGCATCAAAGCAGCAATCCATTAGACAAAAAAACAACACGATGATGTGTTTATCAGACTCGAATATGACTCTTACCAAGCTAATCTTAGGGTTTTGAAGTCTCTTCAATTAAGTTTGTCAATGAGACCGACAGAAACTTGAGGAACAAGAAACTGTTAGCACTGGTGATTTTAATTAAAAGGTAACTTACTTTGAGAAACGAATAAGAGATTATATTATTAGTCGAGACTCGAGAGAGATAGAGAACACTGAAATACAAAAAAAAATAATGGTGAAGCTTTTTATAGGCGAAACGATTTGCGAGTTTCCATTTTAGTCTGCTTCAGTTTCCTTTTCTTTTCCTTAGAAACAAAAAAAAAAAAAAAAACTTCTACAACATTTTTATATTTGTAATTTTTTCAGATAATTTTATTTGATCAACTTGATCCTGTTTTTTTTTTGAAAAGAAATTCTTCACTTAAATTATTAATTTTAACGAAAATAAATGAAAATAGATGAAATTAAATCACATATGGTCATATTTCATATCCACCACATTTGGAAGTTCTGGAAACCACATTTCATATAAAATTACTCTCTCCACAGAGAGATACACGACAAGAACACACAAGTCACATTTTATTCTAGATAATATATTGTTTTCTTGTTTCGACAACATCATGATAGTAGTTTTCTCTCTTAAAAGATAGGACCAGCAGCGAGAATCTCCTCCGTGAGCTTACCATCCACACCAATCTTGTGGTTTGCAAATGTCTCAAAGTTCTTCTTGAACAAACCTCCCAGCTTCAACAGTGTCTCCTTGTGTGCTTTCTTATCAGACCACTGCAAACAAATATGATTTCACCATTCATCAGTTAGCAATTCTAACAAGTTATAAGAGAGTTCTTTTGCAGAAACTAACCGAGTTGACCGGGTCCAAGATCTCTGATGGTATCCCTTCGATCTCAGTTGGTATTTCAAACCCAAATATGTCGGTTTTCTTGTAGTTCGCCTTCAACAAGCTACCTGAATGGATTGCATCGATGATCTTCCTAGTATATGCCAGCTTGATCCTGTTACCAACACCATAGCTGCCACCAGACCAACCAGTGTTAACGAGCCATCCTGTAGCACCTTGTGACTTCATCTTCTCAGCTAACATAGCTGCATACTTTGTTGGATGCAACATTATGAAAGCTGCACCAAAGCATGCTGAGAATGTCGCTGTTGGTTCCTTGATGCCGTCCTCTGTTCCAGCAACCTATATATGTATGTTCCACATATTTTGTTAAGGTCTTAAAGGTTATAGAGATTGATTAGTACAAAAAGAAACAAAGAGTTTTCTTGGGACATACCAGAGCAGTGTAACCACTAATGAAGTGGTACATGGTCTGTGCCAGGTTCAGCTTGCTCACCGGTGGGAGAACACCAAAGGCATCACAAGCCAGAAGTATTACATTTTTAGGGTGTGAACCAACACAAGGTATTTTCGCATTTGGAATGAACTCAATCGGGTATGCAGCACGTGTGTTCTCTGCAACAAGGAGAATCGACCATGATCATTCTGATAATTATGCAAGGAAGAAGAGAAATGAAAGATAAAAACACTTCTTTACCTGTAACAGATTTATCAGAGTAATCCACTTCTCTGGTGTGCTCATCAAACACAACATTTTCTAAAACTGCAACAAGATCAAAACACTATTGTTACATCACAGACTTGGTGTTTCATTCTCATAACAATTCCAATTAGATTGTGTGTTCTTACCTGTTCCAAACTTGATGGCATTCCAGATATCAGGCTCCTTCTCCCTTGAAAGATCAACACACTTGGCATAGCATCCACCCTCAATGTTCGAAACACCAGTCTCAGTCCAACAATGCTCATCATCACCAATCAGATACCTGTTGTGATCAGTAGACAGTGTTGTCTTTCCGGTCCCTAAAATTCAACATTCACAGAAAAAAAAGCAACCATCAATCTCAATCCACACACCTCATCTTCTAATTTGTGTTGTTATCATTCGAGTTATCTATCCCTTCACCATCACCAAAACATGATGATTAACACTACTACCACTATACCTGAAAGTCCAAAGAAGAGAGCAACATCTCCTTCTTTCCCCATATTGCATCCAGAGTGAAGGGAGAGAATCCTACGCTTAGGCATAAGGTAATGCATCACACTGAAAAGACCCTTCTTCATTTCACCGGCATACTGAGTGCCGAGTATAACCATTTCCCTCCTACTAAGATTTAAGTCTACGCTAGTGGACGATGTCATGTAATGAGTGTAACGGTTACACGGAAACTGTCCAGCATTGTATATAGTGAAGTCCGGAGTACCAAAGCTCTCAAGCTCCTCGGGAGTAGGTCGAATACACCTGCCACCCTCACCAATTATCCATTTTGTTCGCTAATATATTCACTATTTGTTGTGTATTCACCCCAAAACCAGACTCAAGAGGGACATTGTTGTTCATAAACAATAGAGGAAAGGTTTTGACTCACATGTTGTGCATAAAGAGTGAATGGTAAGCTCTAGCTGAGACAATCCTGACTTTGATTCTGTTCTCTGGATCCCAGTTCAAGAACTGATCATTGACAAACACCTAACAACAACAACTTCATCAACTTAGATCCAAACTCTAGAGGTTAACAACACACACAGAACACTGATTCAAGTTTCGAAAAATTTTATACCTTTTCCAAGGAGTTCAAGTAATCAACAGCTCTTTCTCTGTTCACCATGAAGGTATGTTCATCCATCTCGATATTAGGCGAACCCCTGAACCAAAATTTCGAAAAGATCAAATCTTTGATGATTCCATCATACATCTGAAACAGAGTTACGAAAACAGAGGATAAACAGAGTAATGAAAACAGAGGATACTCACTTTCCCCACCAAAGCTCTTTCTCTGTCGTCGCATCTCTAACCACACGCTTATCCCTCGGAGCACGACCAGTCTTCGCACCGGAAAGCGTCGCCAAAGCTCCATTGGAAGTGATGAACGAACCTTTCTCATACTTGATAGCCTGCTCGTAGAGCTCTGCTGGAGAAAGGTTGTAGAGAACGTGGGTGAATTTCAAGGAGCTATCACTGACGGCGCCTAGATCCGGAGAAAAGATGGAGTGATGCTGGCCGTGAGCGTACGCCGGAGTAGTCGAACCGTCGGCCTTCTTCTCCGCCGGATCTCCTCTCACAACTTTGGGTCCTGACTCTCTAGTCAACGACGCCAACGATGCACTGTGTCACCAATACAAAATTAAAGTTCAATCCCACGTGTCATTTTATCACACGTGTCATGTACGTTAAATATTTTCTCGTGTAACAGTCGCTATGGTGTATTAATTTCTTTCCAAATAATCCTCTACAAAGAAAAACAAAAAAAATGTACAAACTTCAATTTAGTGCTCTTTACGTTAAATAATTTAATATACGTGTTGTTTAAAAACGGTCACGAAAACAAAATATCTTGCTTAATTCTAGGAGTAGTATATAAATAAATGTAAAATTTAATACACAAAAAATAGGTAAAAGACAATTCTAAAATAAGAAAACAAAACTCCTGATTTTCTTCTGTTTTATTATGAAAATGATGGACAAGAAAAACGAAATTCGATATAAATTTAAAACTTATTAAACAAAAAAACATGGTTATAAAAATTTGTTTTTTTTCTGGTTATAGAAATTTGTTACGTCTAAATAATCTCTATATGTGAATAAATAATGGACCTGATAGACTGGAGCTGAATCTTCTGGCGCTCCTCCTCGGAGACGGCGGCGAAAGCGGCGGCGCCGCTTTGGTTAATAGGAGTGGTGGGAGCAGAACGCTTCTTCTGTAACGAGTGAAGCTCATCGATGGTCGTCGCCTTCACCGTCGGACCACTGTCATCGTGGCATATTTCGCTACCCCTCTTAGCTCCCGTCGTTATCTTAGGCATCGCTGGTCCTTTCGGGAAGCTGAATCCTCCGTCACCGTTAGCATTTCCGTTACCTGTCGACATCTTTTTTCCGTTACCTGCAACCACACACAAGAACTTAAGAAACTCATATGTCCTAACGTTACAGTGTAATTAAAAATCACCGTGGACGTTGATTATTATTATTACCGGAGGAAGGAAGAGAGATCACGAACAAGAAGACTTGAAAGAGATTTTAATGATCTGAGGAGAAGATCATTTGAAGAGACGATGAAATGATGCGAAGTGAAGAGAAGCCAAAGTGGGCTTTTTAAAGGTTTGATTTTTAAACCATGGTTGGAATTTAACCTTGATATATGGTTAAGAGAGTTAACTATAGTTAAGATCTATCCTAGGAGGAGCCCATTTTTAATATTTTATATTCTCTTCTTACCATCATAGCCGCTGGTCTGATAAAAGATGACTATACCATTTATTATGGGCCCCCACGCGATAATGTAACGTAGTTTTGCAAAACAGAAAAATTGATGGAAAAAATTATGGTTTGAAAAAACTTGATAGCTCTCCTACGGTTGAGATCCACGCAGTTGGTATGAAATTCAACTTTATTTTGGGAATCAACAATGAGATTTGACTTTGTTAACTAGTACTAAACCAAGTGAAAAAGATTTTTATCTAAAATAGTTTTGATGGGAAATATATCCTTAAGAAACCAAAGGTAACGTGTAATAATTAATAAACAAGCAACTTAGTTTTTTATAGATATAGAAAAAGAATTCGGTATATGAGCAAGTGTCATTTTTGTCAAGTTGGGACTTTAAAATTGGAGCCCAAAAAATATATTATCATTGGAGTGTATTTTAGTTGATTTATTTTATTTTAATTGTTTTAACAGGGATTTTTTGTTGTTGTTGTTATGTACTATTATTTCTTTTCTTTTTTGAACAAATGTACTATTATTTTCTACATGATTTTTTCGCTGATTAAGTGTATGTTAGAGAGAAGACATTGGAAATATGTAAAAGATTTAAGTAATATATAAAGGATTTGAGTCAATCTATTTATCAATAATTGGTTTTAAATTGAAAGTCTAGAAAATTTATCATGGTATCAGAACGAGTTCACATCTTAACCCATTAATCCGGTCCGGATAGTAGTCCGATCATTTTATGAATTGATGGCTCAAAGAAGGCTCAAAAACATTGTTTCATAAGGAGTATGATAGATTATGCGAGATTAATGGTTATACCCACCATTATCTCGAGGAAAAATGTTGAAGAGAAAATCCTACATTAAAAATATGTAAGAAATTTGAGTAATATATAAACAGTTATCGTCAATTGGTTTAAAGTTAAAAGCTCGTAAAACTTATCAGTGTAGACTATTTATCAAATGAATCATTCGTTTGAATTCTCATTACCTGATATTTTGTTAATCTGATCAATTTTAATATTTGTGGAAGGTGTATATAATTTGAACTTACTTTATTAGAGGAAGCCAAATCACAGGCAACTTAAAGTTCGGCTCGACACCAAAAACACTAACTCTTAATTTTAGTTTGGGATAAACAAAAATCTTTAGTGACTTATTGAATTATAATGTTCCTAGCTACAGTTAAACGACTATACAATAGTTAAAACGTTTTCATGCTTTAAGAAGATTTTATGTCTTAATAGACATCAACCAAATTGAAAGAGAAACCTGATATTCATCCTTCCCAAGAAAAAAAAAACTAGTATCTATATTTTCCATTTTTAATGCTATATGATAGTTTTGTGGAGAAATAGTTCGTCGACTAAATTTTATCTATATTTTTTTATTAAATATTATCAAAAAAATAATATATATATATATATATACTGATAGAGTAAAACAGTATTGAAATTCGCTTGATCGTTCGGAATATCGAAAACGATTGTGTTTTAGGAGATGGGCACGCATCTCAAAGCAGGTGGGTTCCTAGGAAGACACACAAGGCTGGAAACACGTATATGCGTACGAACACTAATTTTATAATTATAGATTCACTCTGTAAATTTTACACAATATTAGGGCATGTTTATTACAGAGTTCTTAGGTAGGGTTCTTAACTTTTGTTAAGAGTCGGTTCTTAGTTTTTAACTAAGAAAAACTAAGAACCGACTCTTAAATAAGAGTTTTAAGAGCCGGTTCTTAGCCGTAAAGTAAAAAAAAAAACGAAAAAACGAAAAATTAAAAGTTAAGAACCCCGCATTGAACACGGCCTTACGTTTTGATTGTTTTAGATTGCAGTTACAAGTACCTTCATCACGTGTCGTTTTAGTATTTGAGTGTTTAAGTTAAATCACTTGATTATAACAATAATCAGTAATGATAGAATCTAGCTTTCTGAGCCCAAAAGGAGAAGGAGAATAATGTTTTATCAGAGACGTAGCAATTTGCATGCAAGCATGGGCGCAGGGTAATGAGTACAAGATAATAAACAGACTCACTGTAACCCACTTCAAAAAAGCTGGGGCCAAGAATCTACTCTCTGAATTTAAAAAGCAAATGAATAAAAGTCTGTTGTTCAAAAAATGAATAAAAGTCATGTAGAGAATTTCGTATTAGTTGTGAAAATGAAAAAGGTTGTATGTAATTGTTATAAAGCAGGCGCTAGGTGAATATCACAATGTAACACGGGGTTCCCATTTTCATGACAGAGATGTTTATTTTATACTAATAACGTATCTTTAGCTGTAAGAATATGCATAAATGACTTAAATCTCCAGTAAGATACAAATGCTTTTTCTTTTGCTAAAATTAGGTGGAATATTTATAGGGTTACAAATGTTTATAGAGTTTTAATTACCACAATGTATTTATATAGGGGTGAGACTTGAGAGTACGAAAAGTTTAGGGAGACTAAAGTCTTTCGTTGGTCTTGAGCTTCTTATGAATAAGAGTTTATTGTCATTAAAAAGGAAAGTAAAAAGAATTAAGTCTCTGGTTGGCACATATATTATCGCGATGAAGAGAGATCAGAACTCACAACTAACGTGAGAGAGTCCCGTGAGAATTTCATGAGTTTTATTTTTGGTTGTCGGTCTTGCACCGTGACCGATAGATGCCCACATCATTAATCAAAATTCAAAAAAGAAGAAGAAAAAGTTAGTACTAATTTGAATATTATTCAATGCTGAATACATTGAGAAAGCCATATCTATTTTTTCCAACTTTTGCAAGAGTATGAGTTTGGTAACTATAGTTAATATCCTTGTAAGAAACATCTTAAATTACATTAAAACTGCTAACCAAAACAAACATTTTTCTTTTCTTTTTTTCCTTATAAAAAAACATTTTTCTTTTTACATTTTCTGATGTGAATGGTTACATAGCTAAATGACAGTTATATAAAAATCCATAGTAACGGTATATACATAATTCATGTTTCTGTATGATAATATTAAGATTTCTTCTTATTTCCAATTCGAGTTTCTAATATTAAAAAAAATGGAGCGTAAACTTTTAAGTGATATCATGTGAACTCGTTTCCATAATACTACTATATTAATATTCAAAAAAACGTTTCTAATATCCAAGTAACTATGTAAGTTAAATAAGTGTAAACTCGTTTCCATAATAGTACAGACTATAGATTATACTCATCTAACAACAAATAAAACATTTAAATGATATCATGTGAATCCTGTTTTATTTTAAACCATACAATTTCTAAGGACAAACCATTTTGAAAAGCACTATTGGGCATTGGTACTTTTTAAACCAATAGTAGAAACCTAAAAGTAAAGAGTTCAATAGTTATATTTCATTTTTTTAATTAAATAGTCCAAGTTTATGAAAAGTTTCATACTAATCTTCAAATAGAAGTGTAGTTTATTGATGAATCTTTTTCCGAATATACAAAATGAGACTTAAAGAATAATTTCATATCCTCGCAATTACAAGGTAAAGTGTAGTGAGTGTTTCAAATCCACATTTCTTAACTCCCCTAAATTCACATATCACTATCACTAAACCACCACCTTGTGTCCTTAGTTATATTCCATCTTGATCATGAATATCTCCTTGAAACTTGTGTATGGAATCCAACGCTTAAACATGTGGAATGGAGTAGGTTAGTAGTATTATTATGTATCTACTCTAATTTGTAACTTTTTGATTCTTCCACTGGTTCTTTCTCATATTAATTGTAAGTTTTGTTATATTCCCATTACATATTCCAAGTTTGTCTCCTTGTGGGGGAGGCTTATTCACTCTTCTCTCCTTTTCTTTTCTTGGATATCTCAATTTTCACAAAGCACACAAAAAGAGTTTCCTACTACTGATGTCATAATTAAACGCATTGTTTTTTGTTACAATGATTTTCTGTTTTCGTTTTCAGGGTTGCTCATATTTAAAATCAATCACAAAAACATAGATTAGTACCTATGTTAAAATAAAAAAAAATCAAAGTATATCTTTATTATCAGGCTCACAAGCTGATTAACATTGGGCCTCCTCTTCCGCTTTTGAAAATAAATAATGGGCCTATTCCAGAGCAAAAAAAAATATTAGATTGATCCAACGGTTGAGATCCATTCGTCACCAATAACACTGCCACGTTATCGTTTCTTGCAAGTTGTAAAGATAAAATAATAAAAATAATAATCTGGTTTCCTCTTTCGTTCGACGGTTCTACGACCCTTTGATCCACACACCAACTTCATCTTCAACCTCTCGATTACAGGTATTGTAAACTCTCTCGATGAGTTCGCGACGAGATGTTGCTGATTCGAGAATTGTTATACAGAAACTGACGTAGATCTTTGATTAGGGAACCATTTGTATTATTGATTGATCGGTATGCTTGTTTTGGATTAGGTTCGATTTGAAAATCATTTAGATCCGAATCGTTTGTAGTCTTGCGATGAAGAATCTGTAATTTTTAATTCTCAGGTACATGGAGTTAAAGAGCATCAAGGATGCGTTTGATCGCGTTGCAAACAAGCACAAACTCTCATACACCAAAACGCACGAGATTGTTCAGATGCTTTCTCAAGAACTCGACAAGGCGTTAAGCTTAATGCAGGATACTCAGTTTGATCATAGGTCTATCCTCGTTGATGTGAAGAAGCTCTTCATGGAGAAGTCTCCAGGGACTCAACTTGAATCTGCTGAGAAAGAACTCAACGTGGCTCTCACAAAGTACCCTAAAGTTTTGGAGAAGCAACTCAACTCGGAGATATCAAAGGCTTACAGAAACAATGTTGAGTTCGATACACATGTTGTGAATCAGATCATCGCTAACTTCTTTTACCGTCAAGGGATGTTTGATATTGGTGACTGTTTCGTTGCTGAGACTGGTGAATCTGAGTGTACTACGAGACAGTCTTTTGTGGAGATGCATCAGATACTAGAAGCTGTAAAGAGGAGAGATCTTGAACCGGCGCTTACTTGGGCAACATCGAACTCAGAGAAGCTGAAGCTGGCGAGGTCTGATCTTGAGATGAAGCTTCATAGTTTACAGTTCTTGGAAATATCTCAAGGGCAAAACTCACAAGAAGCTCTCAACTACGCGAGAAAACACTTCGCTGTGTATGCAGATAGCTGTCTCTCTGAGATCCAGAAGCTCGTTTGTTCTCTCTTATGGGACAAAAACCTCGAACAGTCACCGTACTCTGAGTTTCTCTCTCCCGTTCTATGGGACAATGCGGTGAGAGAGCTGACACGGCAATACTGCAACCTACTCGGTGAATCATCTGAAAACCCGTTGAGTATAACGATAACCGCCGGTACACAAGCTTTACCTGTGCTGTTGAAATACATGAACGTGGTGGCGAACAAGAAGCTCGATTGGCAGACTATGGAGCAGCTTCCTGTAGCCGTGGAGCTCCCCGAGGAGTTTCAGTTTCATTCGGTGTTTGTATGTCCCGTCTCCAAGGAACAGTCAAGTGAGGATAATCCTCCGATGATGATGTCTTGTGGCCACGTGCTTTGCAAGCAGACTATCAACAGAATGTCGAAGAATGGCGCTAAGACTTCTTTCAAGTGTCCTTATTGCCCGACCGATGTTGACATTTTAAGGTGCAAGCAGTTATACTTCTGACCGGGAAGATTGGAACTGAAAGTTCTGACCGGTGGTCTGTATTGCTGTGTTTTGTTTTCGTTGAAGGTTATCATGTACAAAAATCATCAGGGAAGTTTTAGATAATTCAGACATCCCCATCCCATAAGAACGTTGTTTGTGTTTGTTAAACTTTCTAAATATAGAAATTCTTTACATTTTCCAGAATTAGCTTACATTCGTTTAACTGTGTCAATAGTTTTTACTCTTTACACTCACTATTCAGAGTTTGTAACTCTTCCTCTTGGCTTTAGAGACCTTTCAATCTTTCATTTACCAAATCCAAAAAAGATCCAAGTTGATTTGGTATGAATGAGCTTTTTTGAAGAGAGTTCAAAATACTTTAAATCCGATAATTGATTCAATTGGTCATAACCTTATCCAATCCGGCTAACCGGTCAAAACCAGAAACCAAACAATGTAACCAAGAACTACATTTGAAAATCTGAATCGAGTATCAGAGATTTCAAGAATAACCTCTCCAAAAGAGGTTTTAAAATACACAAAACTAATCAAATCTGTGAGGTAATGATGAATGCATGTTAACTTATTTGGAAACAAACCCGAATTCGGTATGCACCGGTTTGCTACCTCATTTCTTTGAACCGCTTGCCTCTTCGAATTCAGCTTCAGGTGTCTGCTCAGTCCCGCTTGAACCTTCACCACCAGAGGGTCCAGACGAACCGGATCCCTTGGACATGTGTTCACCAATCTTTGACACTGCCTTGTTTGCAGCTTCAAGCTTAGCCTTTATGTCCTCGATTTCTTCACCAGCCATTGCTGTCCTAAGGTCAGACACTGCAGTTTCAATCTCAGAGGCAATCTCAGCAGGAATCTTCTCTCTGTACTCACTCAAGCTCTTCTCAACACTGTAGATTGTGGTATCAGCTGTGTTCCTAAGATCAATAAGTTGCTTCTTCTCTTGATCCTTGTGTGAGTTGAGCTCAGCTTCTTTCACCATTCTATTGATCTCATCCTCTGAGAGCCCACCTGAAGATCTGATTGTGATCTGTTGCTCCTTACCGGTTGCTTTGTCTTTGGCTGAGACAGTAACGATACCATTTGCATCAATGTCGAACGTAACTTCGATCTGTGGCATTCCTCTAGGCGCAGGTGGGATCCCAACGAGATCGAACTCTCCTAGACTTTTGTTGTCAGCAGCCATCTCACGCTCTCCCTGAAGAACTTTGATTCCCACTTGCATTTGGTTGTCTGCAGCTGTGGAGAAAACCTAAGAAGCAAACCACAATTAGCAATCAATACACGTAAGATACAATCTCGAACTATGAGCTTCTCCAAGATCATTTACCTGAGACTTCTTTGTAGGGATGGTGGTGTTTCGGTTGATCAACCTAGTGAAGATTCCTCCAAGTGTTTCAATACCTAGTGAGAGAGGAGTCACATCCAAAAGAAGCAGCTCTTTGACATCACCACGGAGGATACCACCTTGAATAGCAGCTCCCATGGCAACTGCTTCATCGGGGTTAACACCTTTGCAAGGGCTCTTTCCAAAGATCTCAGACACTATATCTTGCACTTTGGGAACACGGGTCATTCCACCAACAAGAAGAACCTCATCGATTTCCTTAATCGTGACTCCAGCATCCTTCAGACAGTTTTGGCACGGGCTTCTTGTTCTCTCAATCAACTTACTGACCAAAGCTTCAAATTTGGACCTAGTTAAGGTTATGTTCAAGTGCTTCGCTCCAGAAGCATCTGCCGTGATGAAAGGCAGGTTGATTTCGGTCTGAGATGTGGAAGAAAGCTCGATCTTCGCCTTCTCTGCAGCTTCTCTCAGCCTCTGGAGGGCGAGCTTGTCCTTGGTCAGATCAATGTTGTCTGATCTTTTGAACTCATCAACCAAATACTCCAATAAAGTGTTGTCGAAGTCTTCTCCTCCCAAAAAGGTATCTCCATTTGTTGCTTTGACCTGATAAGAGAAAATCGTCATATAACCAGGCAAAATGAAGGAGAAATACATGTATAGCACAACACAAAACAAGGGCATTACCTCAAAAACACCACTTGAGATTTCCAGGATAGAAACATCAAAAGTTCCACCTCCAAGATCGAAGACAGCTATAACACCCTCCTTGTTGTTCATCCCATACGACAACGCAGCAGCTGTAGGTTCGTTGATGATTCTCTGGACATCAAGACCGGCGATTGTCCCAGCATCCTTTGTGGCTTGTCTCTGCGCATCATTGAAATAAGCAGGAACAGTAACCACAGCTTTGGTGATGGTTTTCCCGAGGTAAGCTTCAGCGGTTTCCTTCATTTTAGTGAGGATATTAGCTCCAATCTGGCTGGGAGAAAACTTCTGCCCATTCGCTTCAACCCAAGCATCGCCATTTGGTGCCTTAACAATCTTATAAGGAACCATTTTCATCTCCTTCTGCGTCTGGGGATCATCGGCACGTCTCCCAATCAAACGCTTGCTTCCGAAAATCGTGTTAGTTGGGTTCGTAACACCCTGACGTTTAGCTGGTGTTCCAACAAGAAGCTCACCCTTCTGGTTAACAGCAACTACTGACGGTGTGGTTCTTGTTCCTTCTGCGTTCTCAATAACCCTAGGGGTCTGCAAAAACAACCTCAAAAGTCAACACTCTCCCTTATTCAAACCCTAAACAAAAAAGGCTGAGTTTACCTTTCCTTCCATCACTGCTACACAAGAATTGGTGGTTCCCAAATCAATACCAATAACATCATTCCCCACAGGCCTCGAGCTAGATTCAAAAAAACAAAAGGATGAGAAGAAAACACTTCAAAGGAAGATACTTTGCTCAAGCTATACCCATAAAGTGAGAGGTTCAAGTTACCAGAAAGGCCTCGCCAAGTGACCTAATTTCCCAATCAAAGACGTCTTTCCATTTGTAGCAATCTGCAGATTCAATCAACCATCAAAACAACGAAAAGTACCAAACTTTCTAAGAAATCTAGATCCCCAAACCCACAACTTAGAAACCAGATTCAACCCATCTGATAGTTTCAAACACTAATCCATTTCCACGTAGTGTTACCGATTACAGATCCAAAAACCCCGAACGTGATCTCTCAAGCAAAATAAAATTAAGATCGAGGGGAAGCACATACGGATTTAAACGCAGAGACGGAGGCCGTTTGGACTTCACGGCGGCGAAGAGCCCGTAGAATCGCGACGGAGGCCATTTTTAGCTGGAGAGAGGGTTTAAGGTCGGAGATGGAACAGATATGTATGGCTACGTGTAGGGTTTAAGTGATATATAAAAAAATATATTCGTGGGCTACAAGTCATGTTGACTTTTCTCCACTACTAATATGGGCCTCGCACATGATGGCCCATCAGAAATATTAATTTATAAAAGGAGTCCTCATATTCAGTCGTAATTTCAAATATCGCTGTATATTCTACAAAGTTACTCTCTCCCCCTTCTTTCAGTTCAAAAATTCATCAACAGAAGTAGAAGTAGTAACATCTTCTTCCTTCTTCGAATTTCCATCAGCTACAAACGTTTTCTTGTCCAAATACTCCTCTTCTATGGTGTCTTTGAGGACGAAAAGCCGCTGGATAACAATAGGTTGGCTCATCTGTTTAGCTTCTCTAATGTCAGTCTCTTCTTTGTTGAGATGGTAAGCGTCAAGCATTATCTTTATCCACTTATGCAGCTCCTTAGGCGTCCTGTGTGTGTATGTGTTTCATATACTCTTTGTTTAGAATCAACGGTGGTGATACATCAAAGGTTTTGGATGTTCATTGTTTACTTTACTTACGTGTATAATGCTTTAGGGTCCTTAGCTTCATGGTCATCCCCAGGAGAGAATGCTGTTGCTAGAGCAGAGAATCGTTCTTCCGGGTCTGTTATGTTGAGCAGGTACTTCAAAAGTTTGATCTCTTTAGGCGTGATGCTTCTAAGACTGCTCTTTGTAGCTTTGTATAGATGATACATTATGTCTTTGGCCTTGTTCACCAAAAAGAGTAAAAAGACATGAGAAAGATTGTAATGTTTCAAAGCTTTGGTGCTGATAATATACCTCGTTTGTAACGGTTTGAGACTCTTTAGCAGCAGCATAAGCAGAGTTTATTAGTAAGATCAATGAGGAATCTAGTTCCTTGGCCTTAGCAAGGCTTCTGATCTTTTCACAAGCCGCATCCACGGAGGTAGAGTTTAAGATATCATCAAACTTGGCTTGAGCAGCATCTAAAGTCTCAACATTCTCCAGTGTGTTGTCGTAAGCACTCACTGCAGATAAACATCTAGCTGAAAGCCTCGCAACAGCTGCATCAAAAAATAACAAAACAGTCATGTAGGAACCAATAAATAGAAGCAAAACGATAGTGAAGTGTGTCTTAAGTACCATCTCGGTCTTCTAAGCCATCAAGAGTTTCTGATAACAAAGCAACATAGCGGAAAAACTCTCCAGTGAAGTCTCTGCGTCTCTTGGCAGCTATTGCGTTTATGTCAGTTGGATTCTCTTGAATCTCCTTCAAAAGATCATTGTGCTTCTCCATTTCCTCATCTATCTGCAAAACAACACTCATAAGTACTACACAGCTACAATAAACGCTTAACAAAAAGATTTATACCAACCTTCTTTACTTTACTCTCAAGAGAAACAAGTTTCTGCTTCAGTAACGGATCAGTTTCAGCATCAGCTCGTGTTCTGCAACGCTTATAGAAGTTCACACTGTACTTGTTCCACTCATCTCTTAACACCAAATACTTCTTCCACTCTTTAACTTTGGGTTTCTCATTCAAAAAGAGATCAATGATCTTGTCACAGAACTGAGCCATAGTGTAGCCTTCAGCGACCTCAACTTCCATCGGATCCTCAACAACAGAGTTTTTCACTTGCGTACCTGATTCAAAGGGGTAACTTTTTGGTAATTTAAGCAGAAAAGATGAGAACTTTAAGGGTTTATGAGCTTACTGGTAGTGGTGCTGACAGTGTCAGTAGCAAAGGTGAGAGTTGAGATTTTGCGTCTCCTTCTTCCTCCATCGATGAAAGCAGAGAAAGGGAGAAGAAGGGTTTGAGGTTTACTGGGAGGGAAAGACAGTGACTTATCTGCCGACGAGAAGAATATTGATGTTTCCAGTAAATTCGCCATTTTTTTGGATTGGTTTTTGGTGACAGAGGATAAGAAGAGAGACAGGCTTGGTTGTCTTTGTGAAATAAAAAAAAATTACAATAATTTTGGGGCTAAACTGTAAAAACTAACATAACTTGCATCATTTTGAAATTTAATAAAAAAAAGAGTAATATAGTAACATGACATCACATATCACATGAGACAGATATACATAAAATTGGTTATTGCAGTTGTGTGAAGAAAGAATTGAATTTACCACAAACCGAGTTCAGACTATCATATGTTATATCATAAACCCATATACAAAGTATCATATGTCTCTATTGTAACATAATTTTTTTGGTCAAGAGTTGTTTAAACTATGCATCATCTAGCTTGAGTCTGACCATGATCTATACCACCTTCATTGTTGGCATGTTGCTAGTCTTGAGCAGAACACGAGGCTTGCCCATACTGAAGTTAAGAACTCTTGCATCCATATTGTATTGTATACCTCCATCAAACAACATCTTCCTTATGTAATGTTCTACATCTGATCCTATCAATCTTAGTGTATACTCCGTTACTGATGAGCTTCTCACAACTTTCTTTTTGTACCCTTTTCAGTGTTTTGTTTGAGAGGTAAATAACTTGTTTTAGAAGTTTTTAGGTTTTTTTATTGTATCTGTTAATTCCTCTATATTTCTTTTGAAGTAGATTTTGATATAACAGAGAATCATATAAGAAAGAGATTTGCATAGAGAGTCTTTTAGCACACCATAACACACAGTACATGTAACATTACATGGAAGTCCAAAGCATATAATAAAAGACTTGTTTATAGGATAAAGACATGTTCAGTTCTTGTACTTCATGGTTTCTTTCTCAAACCCAATAGTTGGGAACTGCTTAGCGAACTCCTCCACATCGTGGCGCAGCTTGGCAATCTCTGATTGAATGGCTGAAGATGATTCCATTGCTGACACAAAGTCTTTCAGCTTGGTTCCTGTTTTTTTTTTAGAACACATCAAATGAGTTCTCTAGCACTGTTTGATATGAACTGAAAACCATAGAGAATCATTAATAGACCTTGAGCTTCAGATTTGACTTTGAGAGCCAACTTCACAGCTTTGTCAAAGTATTCAGCTACTTTGGCAAAGTCTTCCTCAACAAAACCTCTTGAAGTGAGAGCAGGAGTACCTAGAAATGGCAGAGAGATTTCAAGGAAAGGTTCCAAAAACAAAAAGCATAAGTAAATGATTCTTAGTACCCATTCTGATTCCACCGGGAACCATGGCAGAAACATCTCCAGGAACAGTGTTTTTGTTTGATGCAATGTGAACAGCTTCCAACACTTTCTCAACTCTTGATCCATCAATACCCTGCCAAACAAAAAAAAATATCAGATGAATAAGTACAAAAGGGAGTTTAAAGCAAGAAGATTATATAACAAGTAAAGATCAAGTGACCTTGGGCTTCAGGTTCACTAGAACCAGATGGTTGTCAGTTCCACCAGAAACAAGTTCATAACCATTCTCCATCAGAGTCTGCACCAAACAAACCAATTAAACAGTTTAGAGATCAATAATAAAACAGTAAATAATATTACATATAGGGTTCTTTTTCTTCTTCACCTGAGCGAACTTTGCAGAGTTACTCAGGACTTGCTCTTGGTATGCTTTGTACTCTGAAGTAGTTGCCTGCAATTTTTAACCAAACCATTAAAGAAACTGCAAAAAACCAATAAGTAACGTTAAGTTCCATTCAGTGTACCTGTTTTAAAGCAACAGCTAGTCCTGTAATAGTGTGGTTATGTGGACCACCTTGAAGACCAGGGAACACAGCTTGATTGATCTTGTCTTCAAAATCATACATAACCTTTCAAAGAAACAACAAAATGAATGAGAGTGTAGGTAAAATCTTAAGAACATTTTTGTTTTGTTTTATTTACCTCTTTGCCGTGCTTGTTAACTTCCTTGACACCCTTTCTGTAGAAAATCATGGCTCCACGAGGTCCACGAAGAGACTTGTGAGTTGTGGTGGTTACAACATCTGCATACTCGAACGGTGAAGGGATTACACCAGCTGCAACCAAACCGCTGATGTGTGCCATATCTGCTAGCATTATAGCTTTTTGCTTGTTACACACCTGCCAAAGAGAGTTTGGCTAGTTCAACTCTTGATCTACAATAGTCTGTTATGAGATTATTTAGATATGAGATTGAATAATACCTTTCGGATGCGGGCATAGTCATACAATCGAGCATAAGCACTTGCACCAGCAACAATCAGTTTTGGCCTGAAAAGAGTAGCACTCTTCTCCATCTGCAGATGCAAGATTAACAAGTTGGATGATTAAACAATATGAAAAGGAGCATAGTAATATGATTACTTAATTGTATAACAATGAACCTGGTCGTAGTCGATGAAGCCAGTGCTCTCGTCCAAACGGTAAGGCATTGTTTCAAAGAAGATAGACACGGCAGATATCTTCTTGGTGTCAGTCTGCATGAGATACAAAGAGAGAAAACAAACTCACTTTCATAAATCAGAACACAGTAACAGTTGTGTACATTCATTAACATGATAATAACCTGATAACCATGAGAAAGATGACCACCATGAGGAAGATCAAGTGCCATGATTCTCTCATGAGGCTTCAACAATGCAGTGTAGACATGAAAGTTGGCAGGTGATCCGGACAAAGGTTGCACATTCACTGTATAACCACATGACTCAGAATATATAAGACATCAAAGGGATCATACACATAACCACAGGACTCAGAATAAGACATCAAAGGGATCATACACAAGTCAGAACACATGAATGAGTTGGTTTACCTCCCCACTTCTCAGGGTCTAACCGGAAAGCTTCAAGAGCACGCTTCTGACATAAGGTTTCCGCCATGTCTATGTACCTTCAAAAGGAAGTCAACAATCATGTCAAAGTTCTGAAACTGAATTTGTATCTCTGATTCAAAATGAAAGATTGCAAAATTCTAATGAACATACTCGTTTCCTCCATAGTATCTAGCACCAGGATACCCTTCACTGTACTTGTTAGTCATCACAGATCCAACAGCTTGCATCACCGAGACAGATGTGAAATTCTCAGATGGAATGAGTTCAAGTCCCTTTAGTAAATAAATCATTAACAAGAATCAGAGCCTAAGTTCTATTCATCACTCAAAAGGGATTAAGATTTTAAGAGAGACTAATTAACCTTCCATTGTCTAGCTTTTTCAAGCTCAATGATGTCAGCAATCTCAGGATCAACTTCCTCCAAAGATGCGTTAAGCTGTTTTGGCCACTACAAGGAACAAAAAGACGCATAACTTCACTAACCTAACCTAAATCATTACTTGAACCGCAAGGAACCTATCAACAGCTAGAGATTAAGACAAGGAAGAAACAAAAAGCTTACGGTGACACGTGATCTCTCCTTGTCATCAACAGCTTCACTTGGCAAAGATGACTACACGTACAAAAACAACAACCACAAATCAAAACACACAAGATTCAGTCCTGATGATGAAAGTGGAGGGTTCATGAGTGTGTTACCATGTAGCATGAAGATGATCTGATAAGAGGACGAATAGGTTTGTCAACTGAGGAAGAAAGTCTCCTAAGAGCCATAGCCATAGCCATTTTCACCAAACTTCTCTGCCTTCCTCTCTCTCAGAAGCAGAATTTGAATGCTGAAAAAGCATCAAAGTGGGCTTATCCTCTGAAGAGAGGCATTGTGGCCTTTGCTTTTTGGCTCAGCTTTCGGTGGTTGCAATTTGTTTTTTTTTGAATTTTTTCCCTCTTTTCTATTTATATTTCTTGTTTTAATTGCATTTTTGTGGTAACATGTCCTTATCTCATGTCACAGTCTCCCTCCACCAACGTTTCCATTCTATGTGGTTATGAAATAAAGACAAACATATTAATAAATATATTCAGGATGAGGATAATCAACACCGGTTTACTTGTATTTCTTGTGTATTATAATATATGCTTCAATTATATAATTCAAATGCACAAGAGATAATGATTAAAAAAAAAAGATATGATTGATGAGAAGAAACATGCTTGGTTTCTTGAGGTTTCTTCTTTGTTTCCAATTCAAGTCCCTTATCCAAACCAAACGTTTGATTTGTTCTTCAACATCATGATATTTTCGAACTCCAATCTGTGAATAGTTTAAACGAGTTATATCACTAATTAATATATATATAAAATGGCTAAAATGTTTTTATGATTATTAAGATCAACTTAGAAACTCTACCGCATGGTGTTATTCGCTTCCTCTTGGTGGGGTCTCATAATCGGAATGCTCTGGTTGGCTTAGCTGCAACCGAATCTGAGTGTGTGATTCTTCATCCACGACAGCTAGTTCACGGTGTGTAAACCCGTTTGTGCTTGTTGTATAAGCCTTGCAAGAACCATTGAATGTTGAATCTAGCCATCATTTTAAAGCTCTAATGTTTCCAAGTAAATAGAGTTTTTTTTATCTTTGTTACCTTCTTGTAGAGCTCCACATTTTCTTGATGAATCCGTTGTACTTTTCTTGATAATTCGAGGTTTTCTTGATGAATGAGGTTCCTCTACACCCACGAGCCAAAAAAATCGCAAAATAAGAATCATAACTTATGTTATTTTGGAGAATACATATATACATAACTTGTAGTAACCTTTTGGCTTAGTTCTTGGATTTCATGAGTCAACATTTGTTCCTGTTAAATCCAGCAAAGCAATAAATTATATAGAATTACATTGTGCTATATAATCAAATCTTTGAACAGTACACTCAAAGTATAATATAAATTGTATTAATATAGCATATACCTTTTTCATACGAACTCCACGCAGACTTATCTCAAGTTGATTCTCAAGATTGTTTAGTTCGTTGACGCTCAAACCATTGAGTTGCTCCCCCATAATTTGTCTGCTTCATAGCAAACATGTTATCTCAGTGTATAAGTAAAAGTTTCTTCTTTTCTTTCTTCATGTATTTCCATGGATATTGTTATTTAAGACCAGTTCTTCTAATATGATGTGTTACACAGTAGTGGTAGTTCAAGGTCAATACCGATGGGTTTCTTGCAAAGCATGCAATTCTTGCCTTAGAACTGCAGCTTCTCTCTGCCAAAACTACAAGTACACGACACAAATAACTCATCAAAAAATAAAATTATTTGATGTTAAATTTCATTTAAAAATGAAAACGAATTGTCTTTACATACAAACTATATAAGCTTAACCAACCCTTGACGTTATATTTCATTTAAAATGAAAATTCTCATCGCAAAAGAAGCAGACATAACTCATTAAACTTTGCCATTTAACTCAGTATATTCTCATGTTTGTCTGGATATATATATGTACCTTTACTTCTGATGCCGGGTTTAATAGTTGTTGCTGTTCGGTCTTGCTCTTGTTGTATCTATCGATAACTGACTTCATGCTGTTCAAACGATTGGATGTTAGTAACTTGATCATGGTGTATAATTCACTCATATCTTATCAATTATCACGAATATATATGAAGTTTTCCATGTGAAGTTGACTGAGAAATCTTAACTCCTAAAACCCATTCATACATAAAGGAAAAGCTTTAAAGTTCTCTGCAGTATCGTTTAGTATGTATTGTATAGACACTAGCGTCCTCAGGTTTTGTAATAGGCTATACAGACTACACACACAACCGTTTTTATAAACTACAAATGCAAATTAAATAGACTGTAGTTTATTTTTCAGTGAAAATGGTTAGATGTGTAATTTGGAAGCAATCTATTCATCAGTACGAAAAAATATACTGGAATTAATGACTGTGGCGCACTTTTTAAACTAGATCCAAGATACAGTAACATGCGGCAAGGGCCGCAAGGCATATCATCTAGCTAGTTAACTTCAACTTTCAAGAATGGTAAGCTCAACTATGCTTAGTTTTAGTATATTTACTGGTTCATCATTCATGAACTCTATGATACTTGAGAACAAAGACGATATTGACAAATATCCCGTCTAATAGGTGATCTTTGCTTGATAATCAAGAAGCTATCAAATTATAATCACATTTATAGAACTCCTTTTACTTGGTTTAACTGAAAAATATGCAATCGATCATATTATATATGGTTTTATCGAATTGTTTAAAAAATAATAATAATAACTACAATAGTCTCTTTTATAAGATCAGCTTTGATTTATGTTTAATATATATACTATTACGCTTTTTTAACTATGTATATCCATGAATATAGACAGTCAAATTAATATAATTTGTCTCTACGTTTATTTTGTACACCATAGTTTTAACAATTAATTCCGATGAAATATAAAGGTCATCGGTCATGCATATATATAGCGTGTCAATATACCAAAAGTCATTTTGATCGTTCTTTCATCATAAATAGCACTATACAAAAAAATCTGAAAGATGTTATGACTACAAATAGATCATTCTTTACTAGATTAGAATAAGTCATATCCTAGTTTATTGGTTTTGAGTAATTAAGTCTCTCTCCAAATCAATCATTCAATCTTATGGTCTCAGTTTATAACACTATCTTTCCATAATTACTGTTGTTTGAGCATTCACTTGAAACATCATCTACTTTTCAAACATTTCTAAATTTGGAAAAGGAAAACGATGAGCCTTAGCTATAAGTCATTGTCCACGCATGTATACACAAACATACTGATGCCTACACACAATCACTCGCCCAAGAATTTTTTTTTTAGAATTAAACCTTTTCATAATCAAAGCTATCATTCGTCTTCAAACTTCTCCTCATTTTCAAGCTTTCTTTGTTAAGAATAAATAAATATTTTGTCGGCTATACATACACACCTTATTGTACATATACTAAAATTTAACATGTTCTACCGACCTCAAGATACAAGAATAAGATCACACAGTTAAATCTCAATGAATATATAACCCGTAGCATAAAATTATAAGTACGTATAAATATATACGCACATGTACACGCTTCCATATATATAAATTCACATAATCAAGAAATTAAAGTGTAAAGATTTGAGATTGAATAAGTCTGAAAGAGAAACCTGGAGCTGGCAAAGTCATAGAGCTTTCCGGTGCTAGAGAAGATGATGAGACCGACCTCAGCGTCGCAGAGAATAGCTAACTCTTTGGCTTTCTTGATAAGACCCTTTCTTCGTTTGGAGAAAGTGACTTGTCTACTAGTAGAATCATCGATCCTTTGGATCACAATCTTCCCTCTTCCCATCAATTTTATTCTCTAATTGATTCTCCTCTGGTTCTTCCCTTTTCTAGGGTTTTGTTTTTTGTAGATCTTAGCAAGACCAAAAAAGAGAAACGTAGAAGGAGAGAGACGAATAAGGGGAAAGAGAAAGGTAGAAATAGAAAGAGAGGAAGGTTGAGCCAAGAGTCAACAATCTATTCGAGGAATAAATTAAGGTTATATATGCTTATGCACACACATACTCACCTCTTAATTCGAGACATCTTTGGTCATTATAAATCTATGCTAGGTACCAAGTTTCTAGTCCAAATTAGCTTTTGTGTAATTTTTATAAAGGGATATACAAAATAAAAGCAACTAACGACATAGAATGAAGTTCTTAGAAAGCTTCTACTTCCTAGGTTAAGAGAATATATATATAGATATAGTTTATATATGTGTACATATATTATATATAAATCTTTAATTTAATCACTGATTCTTTTCATAGATTATTATGGGAGATAGTGGAAACTTAATGGTGGATAAAAAGGAGTGGAATAATATTAAACGTATAGTGTAGTGTGATTTAGGTAAATTTCCATTAACACTAATATTTCCTTTTTTAACATGTCCGTACATGCTTATAACTTATTTTTAGTCTTTTTCAGATGTCATGTGGAAATACTGAACGGGCGCATCACAGGACTGTGTCCTCTGACAAAACACTTGCTTAGTTTGCTGATTTTTCTTAAATTTAATTATTTTTTATTAGTGATAAACACACTTTTAAAATATGAAGGACCTTAATTATGGTCATAGGAAAAAATAATATTTTAATTGGATAGGAACAAAAGATATTTACCCAAAAAAGTAAGAAGGTAGATCGAACAAAATACATAATAGCATCCGCATTGTATAGGTACTCTCTAAGAGTCTCTCATCTATGTTTTTAATATATTTTATTTATAAGACTAATTTTAATGGTTAAAAAAAGTATCAGCCACTAAAAAGATAACACATGGAGAGATCATCTCTTAACATTGATTGCTAGTTTCTTATTAGAGAGACGATTCTATTCTTTTCCTCCTTCTCTCACATGCTTTTGATATTTTAATATTTTCAGTACTTGAGAAACCTTTCCAGAGACTCTACGCTGCTGATGCCCTAATACAACTAGCCTATATGCGTTTCTGTAAAAATACAAATGAATAAATAATTTTTCTGTCAATGAAAATAGCATAAGAGAATTTATCAAGTACACGTGTCAGACAGAAACTTGTCGGCGATTCACTTTATTAATTGTTCTGTCGTAAGTTTCCAAATATGGCAAGATATAATACTAGTAGTAAATATCACATAACTAACATTTATTAATTTTTTTTCTTTTTTGCAACTAACTAGCATTCCATTTGTTTCATATTAAGTGTTACTTTAATTCTGTGCATACAAATTAAAAAAATAATTAATTTTACATATTTCTATAAAAAAACACAATTACTTATACATCTAATCATATTTCAACGAATAAAAAATAAATTACATTATAAAACTAATAAATTTTGCATCGGAAGTTAAAAACGATACTTATTTTGTAACAAAAAAAATCTTTACAACGACATTTAATATGAAACAGAAAAAATATTTGTTAAGTACGACGCTTTAATGCTTAATTTGTAATCAACGCAATTTCCCGTCCAAAATATACTTTGCTAATTGTTTACACCAAGTCCTTTTTAAACAGTATAATTAGTTTACGAAAAGTGACTTTCATCGATCTCTAACTCAACATTTTATTGTTTGGCTATTTTGTTTGTAACTTTTTTTATATACGGTCGTAGTTGTAACTGGAATTATATCCGCGGATATAATAACTGTATAACTAAAAGTTCCACAAAAAAGAAGGTTTATAAACTTTAATATCGCGGCTAACAAGGTAGAAAAAAAAATTGGAGCGAAGAGTTTTACACGAGATTGTTCGCAGATTTTAAGACTATTAACTGAAAATACAAATAACATACGAGTCGTAAAAACTTGGACAACCGTTTTTAGCTATTGTATATCATATAAAAACTTTGATATGATATATGCATATATTGGCGTGGACATGAAACAAATTCTATCAATACTTTTTCGTATCTGTAATATACTTCCTTTTTTATGGATACCTAATAGTTTGATTTACCCTGCTACAAAAAAATACATATATTTAGAAACAGGATATCTCAAAATATAGATATTTGAGGATAGCTACTAATACTTGCTCATATCTCAGTTTAATATAAATAATTTACAAGAAAATAAAATAAAATAATTCTTAAAAATATGTTTTACATGATATATAGTAAAGATAAAAGAAGTAGTGAAACTATATCTTTCATAAATTTTAATATTAGTTAAATATAAAAAACTTTTTAAGAAGTTGTAATTGTCATAAAAATTATTTTTTCACTTTTGAAAGTAAATATGTTAAGAGAATTCATTAAATCATATGTTAAAATAATAACTATATAAACTGATATATTTAAACTCTACATTTAATTTAGACTTTTACGGATATCTAATTGAATTGAGATATATTAATCGAATCAAACTTAATAAAATGTCCAAGATACATTTAGTATAGTTACTCGTAAGTCATGTTCAACAAAACGATTGAATGCATTTAATATTCTCGTTTGGTTTACCATAGAAACAAAACTTAGTATATAAATATATATATACGAGGTTTTGTCGAATCAAATCTAAACCACAATGAATTTGGTTTGATTTTGGAGAATTTTCTTTTAGACCGAGGTAGACCAAATCAAAACCCTAATCAAAATCAAGTTTATACCAATCTTAAAAGATTTAAGTGGGACCCAATTAGAAACATGGTAACAAAGATCCATAAGGACCACGTGGGCTCAACTGCTTCGAACCAATCACATCTCGAATCTCAAACTCAACTTCAGAGTTTGCTCTTTTTCTATTAACAACGAATCTTAAAATGCTTCCAAAGTAACCAAATCCCCAATTATCGTCGTCTTAAGGTAAAAAGATTTAGTTTCAGTTCACGCCAGGTGTCAATCATCAGCGAATCATTTCGATTTTACCAATAATAATCATTATTATCTCTAATTTGGTTAAGTTTCAAGCTTCAGTTTTCCAGATATTTAAACTTTAGAAAGAAACTTTCTAGAATTATCATTCTTTGTTTATTTTGTTTTTTTAAGAAGCCCCATACCAATATCTGTAGTTTGTATTTTTGTTTATTCTTAAATCTTAAAGATAAAATGTTTACAAATGAATAGACCAAATTATACAATCACTAAACTAATTGCCAAACACCAAAAAAATAATAGGTTTTACAGATGACCAAACTTTTATAAAACTGATCGCTTACAAATTTTTTAGTGTTTATTACCAGTAGGCCTAATTACCACCCATACTAACAAACTGTTGTTCAGATATCAGATATATATATGTGTGTTCATTAATCGTGCACATATATGCAATCTCTATATTAATTATATACATATTTGTTTATATAATATAATTTTCTCAGGTGATTCTTGTAACTTTACAGTCTACACCAACTTAGCTATTTCTCACACCACTTGAGCCTGTATCAAATCAAATATTATTGTTTTAGCATAATCATGCTCAGTTAGATGGAACTTTTAAATCATGCGTTTATGTTTTACATGATAACTTATATCTCTATTAATACGTGATGCTCCGTTTAGTTTTGGCGTGTTTATAAAGCTTGGAGAGTTGTAATCCATTATATATTGAATTGATTACCGTAAATTTCAATGATTTTCGTATATCTTTTTCCAGAAAATGCATGTTTAATCAGAGAAAGGTATAAAATACTTGTTGGTTATATACAATATATTTTTCTGGTTAATGCTATCAAATTCACGTGAGAGGATACTAGCTCAGAGTGATAGTGTGATAATAAACCTTATTGATCAGACCAAGAAAAGGAGATAAGGTGTTGTCCCTTTTGATGTTTTAAAAAAAATAAAATCCCACATGATCTTCCAGTTTATAAAGTTAGTAGTATATTTTATCCTCTTCTATAGATTTCCAAAGATAATTATTATAGTTAGCAATTGCAAAGGTCGAGCTCATTGGAACTTGAAGAATGGTGGTAATCGTACCAAGTGTTCCAAAGTTGTTGGCCACTAATTTTACATGTTCTTCTCTGATTGTAGTTTGTAATTTGTTACTACAATATATGTTTTTTTTTCTTTTTTGAATAATTAGGAAATTTTAGATCCGAAAACCTATACATCTCTAACGCGAAATCCAAACCTTGTTAAATTAACTTTATTTAATAACATACCCTTCCCAACGAAAACCAAACTTATAACTCTTTAAACCCTCAATTATATAATCCAAAGGCTTTAACCATTAGACCAACTCTTTGTTGGTAACAAATGCCCCTTTAGCTTTAAGTCGGATACACTTTATAGTTTATAACCAACGTAAATCTATTGGTATTGTTTTTATTTCTGGTCAGTCAAGTTCATTGGTGTTGAAATTTGAAACTTAAGAATATACCATAATTAAATATTGTGCATATGATAAACAAAGGAATCTAGATCAACGTTAACACTAGTTGAAAATGTCATCATAACTCACTAGCAAATTAAAATTTCATATTTTTAAATAATGATTCCTTACATAGTTCTTAAACTAATACACGAAATGTGAGAACATGATTTAAAGCGATAGTGTGTTCCATGATTGAGTTTAGCCCCAAAAGAATTGACAATTAATTTTACTCTGAGTGCATTTGTCTTTTACAAATTAATTAATTCAATCTTCATACTTTGTTACAACAGATGCCCAAGTGTACAAACTGAAATATTTGATCTATCTGGATTTCCGTTGGAGTAATCTTACCTATACAATAATTATATGCTGATAAAGAGTTAAAAACGTTACGAAGTGTGGATGTACTTATAATAAATTATGGAAGATGTCATGATATATGTACATATATATGTTGGCTAAAAAGATGGCATAAAATACTCATTCATGGTAATACATAAAAGCTAGCAAGTATCAGAATATTATATATAAATAACAGATATTATTTCATAATACTTTTAGGTTAATATAAATACAGATAGAATTTAGCAATTATGTATAAGATTATATATTTATTTCTGGATTAGTTTTTCAATTGACTACTGCGTTTTATAGACTAAGATTGCAGATCATTACTTTTGTTTTCACAAATTTTAGATATATCTATTGCACGAATTAAAATTGGTAGTGGCATAATGACCATTTTTGTAAAGCTTATCAAATTACAAATTATAATTAAATCCAACGATTCAGATAAATATATAGAAAGAGTTATTTGACAGACACAACTATACATTTTTTTTTTTGACAATGCCTATACATTGAATAGTATATCAATGTAATGTTATTGATTATTTGCATAATCACTATGGACTAATGGCCCATGACTCGATAGCCAGGTAAGAACTTCCCTTACTAGTCTTATGGCCCATGACTCGATAGCCAGGTAAGAACTTCCCTTACTAGTCTTATGGCCCAGAAGCCAAGAAGCTTAAACTTATTAATCCCTTCGATAATGTTTTATGTGCTTCTAACAGTCTCCAATCAATGTAACCTCTTATTACTCCACATTGTATACTTTGGATGGAAACGTTAGAAGTACTCAAAAGATAAAAAGTCTTCATTTTGTGACATACTACTACGTGCGAGCCCACACCGGAAAAGTCCTATAATATACACTTTCGAGCCCACATTATAATATACACTTGCGAGCCCACATTATAACATACTACTACTTGCGAGCCCACATTATAACATACTACTACTTGCGAGCCCACTTCACAGAGGGTACTACTACTACCACACACTTGAGCATCCACATTGAGGGTTCAATTGGGAGGTTCACACGCATTCCCAAAAAACATTAATATAATAATACTACAGTGATGAACCTGTCTCTTGCAGGTCCTCTGGGATGAATCCGGTTCATCACTGTAGCGCGGGTCACATGACACGTGGCGGTCCGTGAGTGGTCTAAATTTTTTTTTTTTTTTTTAAAAATCAAAAAGAAAAAAAAAATTTAATAATAAAAAAATCAAAACTTGAACCCCAAAAAAGTTCATTGATGTGGATGTTATTAAAATCTTATAAATGAAAAACTCTCATGTAACTGATATGAAAAATTATGTCATAACTAAAGTCAAAACAATAGTTCTCAAATCAAATGACACGTTTTTGGTCCTACTTATTCCGATATAAAATAAAGATAGGTAGGTTCTTTATTCCCTTCCTTAAGTGCTCAGAATTAGAGGGAAAAAAAAGAGAGAGAGTAAGAGATGGAGAGATTGGGAGAGGAAGAGCAGAGCATAGAGGCGTTTGGTTGGGCCGCAAGAGACTCCTCAGGGCATCTCTCTCCCTTTGTCTTTTCTAGAAGGTAAGGTGAATGAGTACTGATGATGATGTTACATGATAAATGTAGCCATGATGATGATGATGATGATGAGACATGGTGATATATGCGCAGAGAAACAGGAGAAGAAGAAGTGAGAGTGAAGGTGTTATACTGTGGAGTATGTCATAGTGATCTCCACTGTCTCAAGAACGAATGGGGTTCCTCTATTTACCCTTTAGTTCCTGGGTACGCACTTTCTTGTTTTTCTTCTTCTCAAAACATAAGTCTTTATATAAACTTTAGATGTGCATGCACGAAACAAATTATAACGGCGTTAAAATCACAAAAATCACATTATAACTATAATTAATAAATAATCTGATCCAAGAAATACTTGTTAAGAAAGCCAAAGTTTGGTTTGTTGTAGTTTCAATAGTTTGTGATTATACCAAGAGCCTCTTGTCTGGTTCATAATGTTGAAAAAAATATAGGTAAACTTTACTTTTGTAGGTTTCTCTTTATGAATTGCTTAGTTAACCTGGATTATATTTTACTAATCAAAAGTGTAGGATTATATATACATATTGATGATATGATATTCTGACATGTGTTTCAGAATATATTTAAATAGACCATTTGGTCGGTAAAATTACTTATTAGAACAATATAATAATTAAGTGGATTTAAATGTGGCAAATTCTTGTTTGCCCACTGCTTATAGTGGAGCACTTACCTAGCTCTTTTCGTTTGTCAAAATAATAAAAAAATTATTAGTCAGATAAATCAAGTATCACCTCACATAAGTTTTGCCAAAATGAGCACTCACCGATCCATTATTACCACCATCACCATTACATTAAAAGTTGACAATCAGTAATAGCCTTATACCCTATTTTATCTTCTGATAAATGATTAAGCATATAGTGATTATTATAAATGAATATGATTATCGATATAGAACTTCAACTAAACTGATCAAAATGAAATTCTAGATCCTACCAATCTTATACAAGAATGAATATAGTCCTATTTACAAAGATATACACAAACGTGTGGTTGTATATTGCAGTCACGAGATCGTTGGAGAAGTGAGTGAGGTAGGGAGGAAAGTGAGTAAATTCAATATTGGAGATAAAATCGGTGTGGGCTGCATAGTAGATTCATGTCGCACGTGCGAGAGCTGCCGTGAAGATCAAGAAAACTACTGCACTAAAGCAGTCGCAACTTATAACGGAGTTCACTGCGACGGAAAGGTTAATTACGGTGGATACTCCGACCACATCGTTGTCGACGAACGTTACGCCGTCAAGATTCCACACACGTTGCCTCTCGCTTCGGCCGCACCTTTGCTTTGTGCAGGTTTATATGATCAGTTCAAAAATAATTACATTTATTTTCATGCTCAGTAATCATCGTTACTATTAGTACGCACTATATACACCTTGTAGACTTCTTTAGCAAATAATACTATGCACGTGTAGACCAAATTCGACTGGAGGCGAACCATTAAATAATGTCATTTCAACATTTTCAATTTTTTTTTTATGCTCTATGCTCACTTAAAATTTTATACCCTTTTTATTTATGTAAAAACCTTTTAGTGTTTTATATATAACTAAAATTTTCACTTAAAATTGTGATACCTTAAACCATTGTTATTGTGCTTATGCTCCGGACCGGCTTTGCCGTTAAAGGCTAATATTATAAATATTGCTAATTTGTTATATATAGGCATCTCGATGTATAGTCCAATGAAGTACTTTGGACTAGCCGGACCGGGAAAACATATCGGAATCGTGGGGCTTGGCGGTCTTGGACACATTGGGGTGAGGTTTGCTAAAGCATTTGGAACTAAAGTCACGGTGGTTAGTTCAAACGCAGGTAAATCTAAGGATGCTCTTGAAAATTTTGGCGCTGATGGGTTCTTGGTTAGTACTGATGAAGACCAAATGAAGGTAAAACATAAACTATATATCTCAGTTTTAATGTAATACTTGTATCAAATTTTTACATTAATGAATTTATATTATGTCAGGGTGCAATGGGAACTATGGATGGCATAATAGATACGGTTTCTGCATCACATTCGATTTTACCATTAGTTGGACTACTTAAACCCAACGGTAAACTTGTTCTACTCGGTGCAGCGGAGGAGCCATTTGATCTACATGCATTTTCCTTAATCCTAGGTGTGCATATAACCCTAAGTAGTAGTAGACCAATCATGTATATGTTTATTCAGCCTTTAGAAGATTAAATAACAACACCGTGATTTAATAGGAAGGAAATCGATTGCGGGAAGTGCTATTGGAGGAATCAAAGAGACGCAAGAGATGATTAATTTTGCAGCTGAGCATGGAATAAAAGCAGAGATTGAGACCATATCCATGGAGTATGTGAACACCGCCATGGATAGACTTGCAAAGGGAGATGTTAGATATCGTTTTGTCATTGACATTGCGAATACATTGGCTGCTACTCGATCTTAAACTCCCATGTTCTATGTTTACTCACATGTCATTACTCTGGATTTTTAATCAAACGGTCTCCAAATGGGAGTATTTATTTTAAAATAAACCGAATTTGATCAAATGAATGTAGTGAATGTCATCTGGACGAAAAATGAAGGGGTTGGTTTTCATAAGCTAGTATGTTTAAAATAAATTGGTTATATGCTATTTCGATTTTAAAGCTTTTGATGTGAACTTCCTATATCACATTCTTTTTAACTAATGGATTTCATATATATCATCCCCTGTTTTTCTTTTATTTCCTTTTCCGTTTTGACTTGTTGAGATAAGATCTTATAATTATTGAAGTGATGGGTTTAGTGTCTATCTTTTTTTTCCTGTTTTCCTCATTTTCATTTGACATTTTGCTGAATTAAATTTATATGAAGATATAGAAAAGTGCACTTTGTCTTCTTTTCATACAAGGAGTTATATAACAACTTCCTCTATAACTGTTTTTTACTTGTAGTCTTCGCACATTCGAGGTGGACAAAATATTTATAAAATTTGATTCGATTTATTATTTATTTTAATTTTTGCAAACCGAAATGGATATTCAATAAAAGTTATCGATATCTAGAACATCAAATATTCAAAAATTTACGGATGGAATTGGAAAAATATTTATACATGTAAAGTGGAATGATCATCGAGACTATTAATGTTCTCGATATCAGCTCCGTATCTGCTCTGTATCACTATCGTATGGATCCCAACTGTCAGAATGGTCCGCACACACTGACTTGTCAGAGTGAACTCGTCTTACGAGAAAATTACTTATATTAGTATTTATTTATGTGGTTCAACATGTCCCACATGTGGACTAATATTATATAATTGTTCACAACCATACTGATCTTAAATTTTCCATCATCTTGTGGCAGTTGTAATGTAGTTTAGTGAGTTAGGCTTCAACTATTGTAAAAACAGATTTGATCTATGCGTTTATACCACAAAACCTGAAAATCTAAAATTATGTTTTTACCGCCAAAAATATGGGTTTATGACTAAAAACTGATTTTTTTTTTCATGTTCAGTTGAAAATTTTCAAATCTACTGAAATGTTAAAAGCATATAGTAGATCATATTTATTTTAAGAGATGTTTTTTAACTTTAAATATATATAGTAGATCTTAAAATCGTCTCTTCAATAAGAGATTTAAGAGTTAAGAGCCGTTTCTTGACCAAAAAAAAAAATTTAAAAAAATAAATAAATTAAATTAATAATTTCATCCTAAAAGATCGGAAATAAATACTATCTCTGTTTTGATTTAGTTGTGGTTGTAGAGAAATTTTTTTGTTTCAAAATAAATGTCGTTTTATAATTTCAATGCAAAATTTATTAGTCTTATTTGTTATTTTATTTTTCTATTGGTTGAAATGTGGTTAGGTGTATAGGTAATTATATTTTTTTTAAAAAAATATGTAAAATTAAATGGTTTTTTAATCTGAGTGTACAAATCCAGAACGACAAGTAAAACGAAACGGAGGGAATATGGTTTTGGAACTATAACTCTCGATAACCGTAAGCATATTTTGTTCAACATGATACCATTAATTTTTTTTGATTTCTTTTTTGTTTTATTCTAATTATTGGTTTCGAGAATGGTCCTCAGTCACATCTGTTGAATAAGCCTCTATATTAAACCCTTGTCTCTCCTCATTATCTCTACACTTCTCAATAATTATTTTCACTAAAAAGAACTAACTCTCTTGTTGGTTATCCATCATGGGAAAGGTTCTTGAGAGGGAAGCGTTCGGATTGGCTGCGAACGACGAATCTGGAGTTCTCTCACCTTTCCGTTTCTCAAGAAGGTTCCAGTTTCTTCTTAATGAATTACGTAGTTTTTATAAAAAGTATGAACCTAATTATTTTCTTATATGAATAAAAATTAAAGTTTTGGTGGAATTGATGGTATAGGGAGACAGGAGAGAAGGATGTGAGGTTCAAAGTATTGTTCTGTGGAATATGCCACACTGATGTATGTATGGCCAGAAACGAGTGGGGGTTTACTACTTACCCTATCGTCCCAGGGTAAGAAGACACCACTTTCATACTCGATTTATAATATCAGATTTTATTTAAATACAAACTAGTAAGTAAATTGTTTCAGGCATGAGATTGTTGGCGTGGTGACTGAAGTAGGAGCCAAAGTGACTAAATACAAAGCCGGAGACAAAGTGGGAGTTGGTTACATGGTCAGCTCGTGCGGGTCATGTGACATTTGCACCGATGACCAAGAGAACCACTGTCCAAAAATAATTATAACGTCAGGAGGCAAGTACTACGATGACACCATGACTAAAGGTGGTTACTCCGACCACATGGTTTGTGAAGAGGATTACATCATCCGTATTCCTGAAAATCTCCCGTTAGACGCTGCCGCACCACTACTCTGCGCTGGGATCACGGTTTATTCACCGATGAAGTATCACGGACTCGACAGGCCCGGCATGCACATAGGTGTGGTGGGACTAGGCGGTTTAGGTCATGTAGCAGTGAAATTTGCCAAGGCTATGGGTACTAAGGTTACGGTGATTAGTAGTTCGGATAGTAAGAGAGAGGAGGCGATTAGCAGGCTTGGTGCGGATATGTTCTTGGTGAGCCATGACCAGGAACAGATGAAGGATGCAATGGGGAGTATGGATGGTATTATTGATACAGTATCTGCCACACATCCGCTTCTTGGTTTGCTAAAATATAAGGGAAAACTTATTATGGTTGGTGCACCCGATAAACCACTTGAGCTTCCAGCTCTGCCCCTCATCTTAGGTAAGAGCCCCTATATGTTTTCTTTAACCATTGTCTTACATGATTATTATTTATAGCAAAAAGCTTACACACACGCATATATATATATAATTAAAAATATACATATTCCCTATGCGTAGTTTTAAAAAAGTGGTTTTAAACAAATTACAAGATATGTGTTAAAAAAAAAACACAAATTACAAGAAATAAGTAATTTTAGACAATTTATTTTCTTTCAAAATACTCCCTCCGTTTTTTTTATATTTGACGTTTTAGAAAAAAAAATTTGTACTAAATTATTTGACGTTTTTATCAGTAATTAATATTAAATGATCAATGTTATAATAATTTCTGTTTTATTATTGGTTGATTTGTGGTTAGATAAATAATTAATGATATTTTTATTTATAAAATAAAAAAAATGTTTTTTGATCTATGTGTATAATACTAAAAAGTCAAATATAAAAAAAAAATGGAAGGAGTATAAATAATTTTATATTTCATTACAACTTTTTACTTATTGACCAACTACTTAATATGTTTTCATGACGAATTACTGATTATATAGCCGGTGTATAGCTGATTTGTGTATATATATATATTGATCAAAATTGATTTGTGCATATATATAGGGAAGAAGATGGTGGTGGGAAGTATGACAGGAGGGATAAAGGAGTCACAAGAGATGGTTGATTTTGCAGGTAAACACAACATAACGGCAGATATTGAGCTTATCTCAGCCGATTGTGTCAACACTGCCATAGAACGGCTCGAAAAGGGGGACGTTAGATACCGTTTTGTGATTGATGTTGCCAACACATTGAAGCCTACTCCTTAATTATAAAGCTTAAGAACTTATTAATTTTCCTAAAACGTTCTTTTTTTTCTTGTTTAGTTTGTTGTAATAAGTTCCGAGTAGTTTGCTGAGGGCTTTGTCTGGATCACTTTCAGTTAAATCAACTTGGATAGAATGTGATAGTCATATTAATACGATTTTTGAGGAGGCTTAACTCGAACTGTAAGTTTAAGCTGAAAAGAAAAAAATAAATTATATTTTGGAGTATTATTCAAGTGCATGTATTTTAACAGTGTGAACACGTTTTAGACTTTTAGTTAGGAGTATGTTGCGTAAAAGAAACTATTTGGGAGCAAATCAAATACCATCAGATCGCATAGCTCAACTACTTTGATACACAAACACAAGAACCAGCCAAGAATAGAGGACTTTACGGAAAAAAATCATATAATTAATGGGTTTCGTTCTTGTACATTTATTCGATTTAATTTAGACGAATAATTTAGGCCATCTTTATCGGGGTATCTTACCTTCGGTTTCATCAAAAAAACACAAACAACGTTTCTTATAGATCCAAAACAAGCGACGTTTTTCTGTGGTTTGTTGTACTGTGTGCGGGCCCCACTGACACGTGGCGGCCCACAATTGGTCACTTTTTAATTTTTTTTTTTTTTTTTAAATCAGAAAAAATAAAAAAAAAATAAAAAAAAAATAAGAAACGCACAACCGTATGTGCGATAATCATGCCCTTAGCTCGTAGACTGTTGCTCTGGCGTACAGACTTGTCGGTGTGAAAAGACGAGAACCACGTGAGAGTGAGAAAAGATAATTAATAATGTGGTTTAACATGATCTTCTATGGATTTTTAGTTACGCTAAATTAGATAGACTAGAAGTCTCGAAGGACAACATATTAACTGTTCTTGGGAATAATCACAATTTTTTTAATTTACCATCAGTCTAAGAGCATCCTCAACCTCAACGGATATGACCCTTATCAAATATCTAAATCAATAATATTACTCTATTATTTTTTCTTTGTTTTATTACATAATTAAACATATGAGTTTTTTGGAACACTAAAACAACTAAAAATTGAACAAGTGTACATATAGTTTCTAGATAGTATCTCATATTTTTTTTAATAACAAAGCATCTCTCATAAGTTCTTGTTTAGATATCACAATGGAGAGTTTCTTTCTCTTTTCAATGCTTTTGTATTCTATATTGGTATTTCTACTAGATATTTAGAGCAAAAATCCCTCTGAAAGATATGTTCTAAAAGGGTTTTATCCTTAAATTAAATATCAAAATTTAGTTTCAGAGATATTTTTTTAATAAATCATGTTTTAGAGTTTTTTTTGTTTTAATTAGATGATTTTTTTTAAAAAAATAGTGCAATTTTTTTTTCCATGCTATTTGACTATTTATATTTTGTAGTTTATTTTTCTTCTGGTTTACATATTATGTATATAGTTAATGATTTTGTTATAAAATATACAAATTATGTATTTTTAATATGTATGTATAATTTAAAACATCAATTAAAAAACGGAGGACGTCAAGATTTTTTTACAAGTAGTACATAAAACAGTTTCACTAACATTTCGTCTGAGAGTTCTTTCACTTTAATCTAATTGTATAGTATTTTCTTTCTTTTCTGTTCAAAACTTTAAAACATGTATAACACTAGTTGAAAAGTCATACGTTTTATTAGTTGAAGATACGACATATATGTCTCTATTAGCCAAACTTGCCGATTGATATGGTTGTAGTAATAAACCTATATACTTTCTTGTGCTAATTTTGTGAGACTAGTTTCTAGAGGAAGATGTAATGGGATAAAGTGGGAAATAACATTGAAAATATGTTAATTGTATAATGTTTTTTGACTTGTGGTTGTTTTATTGTGTTTATATAGAGGAAGATGTAATGGGAAGCATGATATGAGGGATATAGGAGAGAGTTAAGAGATGGTAGATATGGCGGGGGAACACAACATCACGGCGGATCTCAAGCTCATCTCCGCATACTATGTCAACACCACCATGAAACGGCTTGAGAAGGCCGCAGTGATGATGTCGCCAACACATTGAAGCCTACTCCTTAATATGAATTAAAGTTCCCAAATGCTTTTTTTTCCTTGTAATAAGTTGTCAACATGAAAATAAATTTATCACTACACATACAAGACAATATATTCATATTCGATGGAGGAACAATATAAGTGAAAAGTCAAAGAGGATAATAAATGAAGTGTACGACTTTGTGTAGTGTTGCTTCCAACAAGAGAGGAGACAGTGAAGTTCGAGTTTGTTCCCAATGCGAAGCACTCCACTCCTTGATATGGCTTCTCTTTCTTTTTTACCTCGTACCTTTTACCTTTCTTCCCTCTCTTCCCTAGATCCACCTTATCTTGTCTTTCATAGTATACTACTTATAAGAGATATTTTCACAATCATAAGTGATACATATATATATACACATGCGTAAACCCATTTTCTCTAATGAAAACTCAATCTTAGGAGCATGATTCAACCTCCGTCATGGTAATCTTTCCTTGACTGAATGAGCTTGAACAATGTAGATATGTAACCATAGATTCTTATATACGTGAACACTTGGAATGATGTTAATTAGATAATTAGAAATGGTGAATTTATCATCTTTGACAAATAAATCCACAAAACAAATCTGATCGTGATGGAGAAGTTAGCCAATGAAGTGGATACAACTTAGACAATTATCATTATACATGGTTTGTTGGAAAGAAAAAAAACAAATCTGATCGTGTGCTACAAACAAGTGAACGGTGACACATGAATTGAGAGGTCCTTGCTGTTAAACCGCATCAACCGCTATCACCGCTTGTGATTTTAAACTATGTATATGTTTTTTTTTTTTACATCAAACAATGTATATGTTATTTAATAACAAACAAATAGAGGAATCAACTTACTTCTATCTTCTTCATTGATCTGGTAAAAATGAACAGTTTACCAGTTGGAAAGCTAGACATATAGTAAGAGGACATCAAGTAAGTGGCTCGATGAGGATAACTAATCTGGCCCGCCAGTTATTCGTCTTTGAATAGCATAACATTCAGCAGAGACCATCATTTATGTAATTTTACTTAGTGAATTTGGTTTTACGTGTAAGTTGTAACCATTTTTGAATGGACTATACACTTGGTTTTTACATGTTTGTATTGGAAACCTAAAAAAATGAATATTAAAATATATACATACGATGTAAGAGGCATGCATGTCACATAAAAGTACATACGATGTAAGAGGCAGGCATGCATGTCACATAAAAGTACATACGATGTAAGAGGCATGCATGTCACAACACTTTTATGTACATCTATATGTGTTCATGTATATATATACACATATGAAGATTCATGGAAATCACAAGAGCCAGTCTCTCTCTCTCTCTCTTGCCCCCATATTGCACCACATCCCTCCTTAAGAATTCATGATGACTTCATCCCATCAGAGCCACACCACCAGCTTCAAACCACGGAGGGTCAAGAAGCCACCACATCAGATCAGTCACATGAGACCGTCTCCTGCGGCGCAGCCGGTACTTAAATGTCCGAGATGTGATTCCGTCAACACCAAGTTCTGTTACTACAACAACTACAGCTTATCTCAGCCACGTCACTACTGCAAAAACTGTCACCGTTACTGGACACGTGGCGGAGCCCTACGTAACGTTCCCATCGGTGGCTCAACCAGAAACAAGAACAAGCCATCTAGCCTCCAAGTCATCTCTTCTACTCCTCCTCCGATTGTGGCGCCATTGTCGTCTCACGAGCTTTATACTGATGGGTTTCGTATGAACAGAGCAACTATAAACCCTCCTTTGACGGCGTTTTCAGGTGGATTCTCCGGCTACATGTTTCCGTTAGATCCTAACTACAATCTTGCATCTTCTTCTATCGAGTCTTTGAGTTCTTTAAACCAAGATTTGCACCTGAAGCTTCAGCAGCAGAGACTCTTCACTTCCATGTTTCAACAAGATTCTCCACCGGTTATGTTTCATAACGTTGAGCTACTTCCTCCTTCGACGGCGACAATGGAGTGGGCTTTCGATGGATCCGCCATGGGAGAAGCAACAAGTGGTAGTAATGAAAACAACGGTGATCGTGAGGGTAATTTAGGAAGTTGGTACCATAATCCTAATAATTCCATGCCCTAGTTCATTCTATTCTCAATGTCATTACCATTATTAGTCTCTAATATTGTAGCTAGCTTGCAGAAGCTATGTTTGAAAAAACTACCTTAAGTTTACCCTCTTGTAGTAATTTTTAACATAATAATTTGCTTGATAACTGATAATATTCATGTGCATGTAACTGCTTATTCGTTACATTATATATATTTATTTATTAATATATACATATAATAAGGTGAAGGAGCAAGAGGAACGTGAAGTAGAAGAGGACAAGTTCAGCTTTAGGCAGAGAGAAGCGAGAAACTCATGAACTCTCTTATTTATGTAAAAGACATTCTCATGGATCATACATCCATCATCATTGTCCTATGTCAATTAAATTAACGTCTTTATAGCACTTGATCCTGGAACCTTTGAGATGTCTTATACCTTCATCAATCTCCTAATCTTAGCAAACACCATTCCATCTTATATTAGCAACAAAAATGTCATAACATTGACATATATATATATATATCCATCTCTTTACTCTTGTAAGCACTAAGAGCACCCACATTGAGACATGATAAGGGGTTCATGGGCTGGGTATTGTCAGGCCCGAAAATTAAAAAAAAATAGAAAAAATGGTTTTTTTGAGTGAACCGGTTCACTCGCGTGAACCTGTGTGAGACGGTATCACTCCACGCGTCACGTTCTGAGTGGAGACGCAATAGCCGCGTAGAAGAGGGGGAAAGGGGAATCGGGGAGAGAGAAATTCATTTCTCCTTTCGCGAAAAAAATTAGGGTTTCGAGAGGCTCCTAGGCGATTTCATCGAAGAGGTCGAGATCGTGAAATCTGATTCGTGTTATCGACGTCGGAGTGTTACAACTACGATCTAAGGTGAGAATCGAGTTGATTAACCGATCAAATCGTCGTTGGGGTTGATTTCGATTTCGGGAAATCGAAATCAATTTGGGGGTTTCGACCTAGGGTTTTAAATTCGAGTTGGGGGTTTCGATTTAGGGTTTAGATTAGTCATTGTTGTTAGTTTTACTCGTATTTGGGGTTGATTTCGATTTCGGGAAATCGAAATCGATTTGGGGGTTTCGACCTAGGATTTTAATTTCGAGTTGGGGGTTTCTATTTAGGGTTTAGATTAGTCATTGTTGTTAGTTTTACTCGTATTTGGGGTTGATTTCGATTTCAGGAAATCGAAATCGAATTGGGGGTTTTGACCTACGGTTGTAAATTCGAGTTGGGGGTTTCGATTTAGGGTTCGTAGTGGTCATCGTTCTTAGTTTTTACAAGCTTGTGTTGCCTTTGTAATCATTTAGATGATGCGATTTAAGGTTTCTTTCTTAACAGTTTTCAGTTGGTTCATGTTCCTAATAAAGTGTTTCTGATTCAGATGGATCCCGCAGCAGAGAGAAGGGACAGAAAGAGGCAAAAGGACCGCATCGACATGGTTGGATACGTAGGTGATTCAGAGTATGGGATCCCTCGAAGGTGTCCCTGTGGTGGGAGAATAATCGACGAGCTCAGTGTGAAGGAAGATTATGACACACTTCCTGGCAAGCGTTTCTTTTCTTGCATCAACTTCGAGGTAATGTCACTTATATAATAAGCTCCAACGTTTGTTAAAATTGTAAAAAAAATTCACTAACCAGCTTTTGTTGATGTTGTTAACAAGGGGGATGGTTTACACTACCGCCAGCCTTGGGTGATTGGTGTCCAGGAGGAGCTGGAAAGGTTGACCAAGCGGGTGGAGGAGGCAGAGGAGGTGATCAAAGGGATCACGACTATCAACAAACAGATAGAGTTTTTAGAGGTAAGCGAATGACATGTTTTGTTTCATTGTTTTTTTCCTATTGATTGATAAGTCTCTAATGTGTATGGACTTTCAATGTGCAGGAACAGGTTAAAGAGCTCTCTGGTCAGGTTGAGTACCTCACCGTGCACATCGGTGACCTGGAGAGACTCTGCTACGAATGAAAACCGAAGGTAAAGTTCTTGAATTATTTAGTTCTTTAGTTCTTATTAAGGCAAAAAACTAGTTCTTTAGTTCTTTATTAAGTTACACGTATTTTAAAACTGTCTCTTTGCAAGAACTAGTTCTCTAGTTCTTTTTAAACTAAAAACTAGTTATCTAGTTCTTATTAAAGGCAAAGTTAACTAGTTTTAAAAAATTAAAAAACTTTTAGAAGTACAATTTACATTAACTCGTTGGTGGTTGGGTGGTCCGATAAATGTTATGAGGTGATGCGTATTGAATTTCTCTCTGAGGTTAAGTAGTTGTGTAGTTACCGTAATGAATTGTTGGTAGTTCAATGGTGTTTAATGACTGTAGTTTAAATTAGAGTTGAACCCTCTTCCAAAACCGTAACGAAAACACAAACCCAAATGGATTATTTTTCTTTAAACTCTCCCTCCTTCACTAACCTACTAGCTTCCCAGAGTAGTTCACCAGTAGATCTAGAATACGATGAGCCACCCAGTAACTCTCCGGGGTTAGAGAAACCGCAAAAGAGGAAGTGGTCAACCACAGAAGACCTCGTCCTCATCAGTGGTTGGTTGAACACCAGCAAGGACCCCATTGTGAGCAATGAGCAGAAGACAGGCGCATTTTGGAAGAGGATTGAACACTACTTCAATTCCAGCCCTCAGCTCAAAGGCAATATCCCTAGAGAGCACAGTCAATGTAAGCAGAGGTGGGGAAGAATTAATGAGCTGGTGGGGAGGTTCGTGGGTTCCTATGATGCAGCTGTGAAGGCGCTAGGTAGTGGGGAGAGTGACAATGATGTCATGACGAATGCTCATGCCATCTACAGCAATGACTACAATGCCAGGTTCACACTTGAACATTTTTGGAGGGAGCTCCGGTTCGATCAGAAATGGAAAGCACAGCCTTCGTCCAGAGATGGTCCGAAGGAGAAGCGGAACAAAGCTGCAGAGGTGGTTCCTGACGAGGAAGAGCCTAGGCCTCCTGGAGTTAAGGCTTGCAAGGCCAAGCGCAAGAAACACAGTAACGAAGCAGTTTTCGATCAGATAGAAAGCATTCTAGCTTCCAAAAAAATCATTTCCAGAGAGAAGCTCCTTGAGCGTCTCCTTGCAAGAAAAGAAACTGACCTCTCTACTAACGAACTCGAGCTTAAGAACAAGCTAATCTCTGAAATGATTTGATCTGGTTAACTTGGTTGATTTATTTTGTTTGAATTTTGTTTTATTGGTCTCATTGGAGGATGCTGATTTTGTGATTATTGCTTTGTTTGTTTTTTGGTGGCAGGTCACGGGTACTTGGTGCAGGCGGAGCTTTGTTTGTTTTTGGCGGCAGGTCACGGGTTGTTTTTTTGGTCTCTCCTGTCTGTTGTCTTTGGAGAGGTCACGGGTGTACTATTTTGTTTTTTTGTACACGGAATGTTGTTGTAGTATTTGGCTCACGGGTGTACAATTTTGTTTCTTTGTACACGGATTATGTAATGTAGCAGAACTCCCTCCCTTTATAAACTATATGCCTCTTTGTTTCATTTATCGTAGAACCAAAGCACTTTGAGTTTCTATAACTCTCTCTTTGTGTTCTCTTTGTTTCACTTGTTTGTTAAACGGATGTGTGAAGGTTGAAGTTTAACAGGTTTTGTTTCAAAACACGTTGAGTTTTTATAACTCTCTCTTTGTGTTCTATAACTCTCTCTTTCTGCATTAGTAGTATATTGTTCTCTCTTTGTATACTACGAACTATATATTTCTCAGTTTCAATCTCCCAAAAGTAATTTTGAAATTTCATGTTTAAAACGATAAGATGAATGTTTTTTAAATGTTATTAAAAACTTCACTTTTAATTATAATTATATGTTAACATCAAATATTTTTAATAATGCTTTTTTTTAAAATTATTTTGAAAGTACAATAACAATGAATTTTTTTATTATAATTATATGTTAACATCAAATATTTTGTTTTTTTGGTTGTTAGGATATTCAAAAAATGTCTTCCTCGTCAAGTGATCAAGAAGATGAACTTCTAGATGAAATAGTCGATCAACATGTGGACGATTTCATCGACTCTTTTATGGATGGTCTACACAACAAGCCGAAAAAACGAGCTTATGTCGAAAGAAATCGGGAACAAGGACACATCCAACTGTGGAACGACTATTTCAGTGAGAATCCTACATACCCACCTCAAATGTTTAGAAGGCGTTTTCGAATGAACAAGCCTTTGTTCCTTCGCATTGTTGATCGTCTCAGTAATGAAGTTCCGTACTTTGAGCAAAGAAGAAATGCTCATGGAAGGTTAGGGCTTTCCGCACTTCAAAAATGTACTTCAGCTATACGAATGCTGGCATATGGTCAATCCGCAGATTCAAATGACGAATATCTCCGACTTGCCGAAAGTACTGCACTTTTATGTCTGGAAAATTTCAACGAAGGGATAATATATTTGTTTGGAGATGAGTGTTTAAGAAGACCTACGGCTGAAGATCTTCAACGATTACTCGATGTTAGTGAGGTTCGCGGGTTCCCAGGGATGATAGGAAGCATCGACTGCATGCATTGGGAGTGGAAAAACTGCCCAACGGTTTGGCGAGGCCAGTACACACGTGGTTCGGGAAAACCGACCATTGTCTTAGAGGCTGTGGCGTCACACGATCTTTGGATATGACACTCATTTTTCGGCTTACCAGGTACACTGAACGATATTAATGTTCTTGATCGGTTACCAGTGTTTGATGACATTTTACAAGGTCGAGCTCCTAAGGTTAATTTTAAGGTCAACAACCACAACTATCGCATGGCGTACTACCTTACCGACAGTATTTATCCGAAATGGTCAACGTTTATCCAATCCATCCGACTTCCTCAAGGTCCTAAAGCAGAGCTATTTGCTCAACGTCAAGAATCCACGAGAAAAGATGTCGAACGATCTTTTGGAGTATTGCAATCGAGGTTTGCAATCGTTAAAAACTCAGCTCTTCTATGGGACATAAATAAAATAGGAAGGATTATGAGAGCTTGTGTCATACTGCACAATATGATAGTTGAGGACGAACGACAGTCATACACTCTTTATGATACATCTGAGTTCGAGACAGGAGAGTCAAGCAGAAGTTCTCAAGTTCACACGACAACATCTTTGAATGTCGATAATATGCATGGCATTCGCAATCAAATTCGAGATGCACAGACACATGCTCGTTTGAAAGCCGATTTGGTTGAAAATGTTTGGCAAAAGTTTAGTAATCTCAATTAGTAATCTTTGTATCTTCATGAATTATCAATGTATCGAATAAAAACTTTTATAAAATAAATAAAAAATATATTTTCAATGTTCATGACTTCTTAAAAATTTAATTAATTATTATTTATGGTCAAAAATTCTAATTATATTCAATATATTTTTAAAAAATATATATATATATTGAATATTTAAAAAAATATTATTTTATTCCTATGAACCCCAGCTTCGGGTTCATTGATGGAAGAGCACATTTGATCCGGGTTCAACACTATTCATGGTCCCACCAAAAAAATAATAAAAAAAATTTGTGAACCCCAAATGGGGGTTCACTAATGTGGTTGCTCTAATGGGGGTGTTTAGAGGGGTGCTTAGCGTGTGGGACCCACCAAAAAGCTAAGCACCTCCTAAGCACCACATCTTAAATTGCTTGTTTAAACACCAGCTCTTGCACTATTCGCGGGCCCCACTGACACGTGGCGGCCCGTGATTGGTCACTTTTTATATTTTTTTTTTAAAAAAAAAATCAAAAAAAAACATAAAAATAAGCACCCCATTTGGTTAATGGTGCTCTAAGGGCACCTTTATCCCATGAAAAATAAGGGTTTTTTATGACTTTTTTGGTATGGGCTCCACAAAAAGCATAAAAGACACCTCTTGTGAACCCAAAATAAGAGACTCTTTTGGAGGATCTTTTGCACTATTCACGGGTCTCACCGAGAGGTGACAACCTGCAATTGGATGTTTTAATTTTTCTTTTTGTTTAAATTCGATAAAAAAGTAAAAAAAATAAAAAAAATAGGAGACCCATATGGGTTATTGGAATAATGATGTTCAGCACATCCGGTTTAAGGCCGAGAATAAAGGCCTTTATTGGGCATGGGCCTTTAATGTAATGGGCTTTTATACAGAACGTGGATATCTGTAGCTTCCCCGGACGAACGTCATCTTCTCCGCGACTTTCACCGGAGAAGACAATAATGCATTGCGGATGTGCTTTCGCTACTTCACCAGCTCTCTCTGCACGTCCTCCACTCGAAATCAAAAACCCAGTTTCAAAGCTTCGAGCTTCATCAGCCCGAACCCATATTCAGATAAAACATTCCGATGATCTCACAGATAAATCTCCGGCGACGAGGGTTTCGTTGCCGTCTCATGTGAATTCCATCACCAGCACATCAAACCCTTTTGTTAAACACTGCTTGAAGCTCCGTCAAAGCGCCTCTTATCGTCACGCTCATGGCTCTGTTCTTGTCGTCGGAGCTATCCCAATCAGGTAAGTGAGTAAAGTAATCTCCTTTTTATGTTTGTTTGATTTAAAGGAGATGACTTTGAAGGCGTTGCTTACAGGGAAGTATGTATGTTCCAGACGAATAAGCAAGGAGACACCACTGAGATTGAATGTCTTCTTCTCCACGAGGAAGCTCAGGTTCCACAAGGGTTAGAGAGTTTAAGTATACGCGTTGTTCGAGTTAGTTCTTTAGTGATGAAGAAACTCTCTGGAGTGCAGTCTACTGAATCTGTTGAAGCCATTGCCTTGATGAGAATCCCTAGCAGCTTCATTGATCTTACAGATGATGAAGAAGACATCATTACAGATTGTAAGAACTGGCTCCCTTCTGCTCACCGAGTTCTTGTTCTTGACAGCATACAGGTTAGCTAGCTCCCTTTGTTAGATTGTCTTAACCTCTAGGGTAATGATCATTTGTTGTTGCAGGACCCTGGGAACCTTGGAACATTGATCAGATCAGCTATGGCGTTTAATTGGGTATAAATGATCAACCTTTCTTCTCAGTTTGCTAATGAGAATCATCACTATATGTCTGCTAATGTTTTGAATAGGATGGAGCATTTCTGCTTCCGGGTTGTTGTGATCCATTTAACGACAAAGCTCTGCGAGCAAGCCGTGGTGCTTCCTTTCAACTCCCTATAGTGTCTGGAAACTGGAACCACCTTAACCTTCTACAACGTCAGTTTCAAATGAAGCTATTGGCTGGTCATCCAGCTACTCAGAATCAAGTCTCCAAACTTTCCTTAGAGTTTGCTCAAACTTTAGCAGAGAAGCCTCTATGTTTGATCTTAGGTAGTGAAGGGTACGGTTTGTCTGAGCAATCACGACAAGTGTGTGAGCTCGTGAGCATTCCCATGGAAGGTGAGTTTGAATCTCTTAATGTCTCTGTTGCTGGTGGCATTTTCTTATTCATGCTTCAATAAATATAAACTTGAACACTTATAATTCCTCATAATGCTATAAACCATAACAATTTCATAATATAGAAAAAAATAGAATACATAATCAGTAAATTAAAAAACCATGATATATACAAACTATAATCTCCTAACAAATTTGTAAAAAAAAAACATATGAATTAGTGTATAAATCTAAGCTCTAGAAGGCGCTTCAAGACGAATGTAGTCATACATAAGACCTTCAAAGGGTCCCGTTGCTTTAGCTTGACGTAGATAAATCGTGTTGGTCCCTGTTCTTAGTAACCTTCCAGGAACATCGATGGTGTAAAGTCTATAGACTCCATGGATACCATGTCTTGCTATAGCATTATCTCTTCCGATGTTACCCGTTGAGAATAGTGGTCTCGAGTATTCGTTGTTGAACCGGACTTGTAAGTTAGCTCGTGAGGCTGAAGCTAAAGCTAGTTGCAATGTGTAGCTACCTCGCCAGTTCACGTATGGAAGTTGAAACACGATCTGCCATGTCGTTGCTACATAGGTCGAATCATGGATGTTCCTGCAGAAAAAAAGAATGGAATTAAAATGTCAAAAGACTGTTTTTAATTCAATAAATATTTTCTTTGTTTGTGTAATATCTTTACCTTGTGACATGAGCGTAGAACCAGTCTTGACTGTAGTTACTAACTCCAATTGTGTAGACGAGATCATTATTTGGATATAACTCTGTGTATCGTTGCCACAATCCGTACTGCCTAAACCTGTGGAACAAACAGCAAAACCGGAATCATTAGAACTAAAACCGGTTTTGTAGTAAAGTGAACCGGGATCATGAGGATTAAAAGCTTACTTGTCAGTGTGGTTTAGGTATAAAGGATTCATTGTATCCTTGTATGGCTCCGGTACAAAGTATTCTCGAGCGGTTCTATCCGGTACACCTATCTCCCATAACGTTGGACCATTCCTTGGAGGCTCAAACACGACTCTATCGAGACTAATCTGTGAACCCGCAGCTACGTTAATACGGTTTTGGTATTGAAAGTCTCCGATAAAACCGGGAACCCATCCATACAGATTGTAACTTCCCGGTCTAACGTTATCAATCGTGAAATAGCCGGTTTCGTTCGTCTGTGTCCAAAATTGATATCCCTGGAAAACAAAAAATAAAATAACATGTATTTTAATAAGTCAAATAAAATTTACAGAAGAGACTTTAAAGAGTAATGATGATTTACCTTAGTATTTGTCTGCCATGAACCAGCTTCTCCAGGCGGTGCTAAACCGACGTATGCAGATTGTACCGGAGTCAAGAATCTGACAAATAAAAGTATTAGTAAAAGGTCAAACGTAAGTAACTGTTCAAACGTATATACCTGTCGTTGACTAAGAGCCGACCGGTAACAGTTCCTCTTTCTTGACGAGAAGGAAAGTCAGAGGATGCTACAAAATCATACGGCCAGGCTTCAACTTCTTCTTCGGTCTGAAGATTATTATAACGATATTAACGTCCCTTCTTTTATACGTTACGTAAATAAAAATTTTAAATATCTAAAAATAATATCTTAGAACAAAATTAGTAACCTGTCGTTTAGCATCTTCCCATAATGAATGTCGAGGATTGTTGCCGGTAGTATCAGAGTTTAAGTAAATGAAAACTGGTCCGAAGACCTTTTTCCACGCTTCACCAGTTTTGTACCTTGTCTCCATGTCCGGACCAACATAATGCCCGCTTGTAAAGCTCTGCATTATTTGATCAATTAATTAAAACTTTTAAAAACTATAATCGTGCTTTCCTAATTAGTTTTGAAATCTAAGAGTAACTAGTTTTGGATCAAATGCTTACGGTGATGGCCGTGGGACCGACGTGAGACGTGAGCTCCTGCTTGCTAGGTCCACCTGAGCGGTATTCGCCGCTCGGGGAGATGACCCAGAAACCAACATGGGACTTGGTCGAGATCCAACCATGCACCTTGTTGTCCTTGACCTCACATGAGTACTGGTATTTATCATCCACCTATAAAAATACCATTCAAATATTAGAGATTTTGTATGAAATAACAAACCATATAACTTCTTCTTTTTCTAGATTTCTATTTATCCATCCTATATTACATTATAAAATAAAATTACGCATATAATAATTACCTGGTTTTTGAACCTTAGGTTATCAGGATGAGTCAATTGTACAGCCTCTTTGTAAGCAAGAGCCTTGGCATGGCCACGGTGGATGTCACGGTCATTGTCGGTTGGCATTTGTCTTTGCCGATTATCAGCCACCACCATGTAACGGAATCTACAAATATACAATATTTAAACCAAATATAAATAAAATTGTGTTATATCAAACAAATAACATGAATATTGTTGAATTTTCTTATAATGAAAACGTATTAAATACCTATCAGGGTTGAGTTTGAATACTATACGAATTTGACCCATCTCGACATCTGGCCATTCGGAAAGTCTCTCGAGGATTCCATACGCGTAGATTCCTGACGTATTTGATCGTATAATATACCTCTTATCTATGTTTAATGGTATATGTTTAGAACCACCGTTCCATGTTCTTGAGAATGAAATCTCCACTTGTTCTTCGTTTTGAGTAATAATTCTGAAGTTGGTTCCTTCAATTCTGATAAACAATGAGAAAACAGAGTTAATAAATTATGAAGATTAAATATCCTTTTTGTAAACAAGTTTTAAAAACGAACACAAAATATGTGAACATGTGTTAGTTTTTATTAAATACTTGTTGAACTGACAATTTCAGACAAAGTTTTAAACTAAAGTATTTAATTACCCATCCACGCTCCGAATGTTTTCTCCTTGCCATGCTATGTCCCAGTACCTAAGATAACACCAGAATTAATTAAGCAGGGTTATTTTTATATACTTAAACAATATATAGGTTAAGTTTATGGAGTAGTAAATAATCACCCTCGAGTTCGGACATGTGGATTAAGAACATTATCGATTCCTTTGTATTTGATGCTAGTTATAACTCCTTGAGGACTAGAGAAACTGACTCTGATAATCCCATTGTCCACTATCACCTGAAAAAAAGTTTACATAATTTCTGTAGCATATACATATTCGCATGATCTTAGCTTTGATCAAAGACATGTTGTGTATATACCTCTCTAGTTCCATGTCGGCTTCTTAATTGCTGCACTGTTGGAGCTCTTGCACTTATTCCATCTAAGTTCCTGTAAAAGTTATCACAATTAAATAATTGTATAACCTTCAAAGACTTTTTGATTAATCTAATTTTCTACGTCAAAATCTAGAATCTTCAAACTCATACGAAAATCACAACTGCTGGCATAATACAAACGAAATATGCATGAGATTTGAGAAGCATATGAACTTTGTTGCACATACATAGATGTTGATGATATATGTGAATGTTTATTTTTGACCGTAACGTAACATACCATGAAGATTAAGAAAAAAAACTGACCTTGTCGGCTCAGAAAAAGAGATTGGAAGAAGAAGCAACACAAGGAAACATATCATCGACGAAGAAGCTATATTCTGCAAAATCATATTTTCTTTGCCAAATCTCAAGATCAAATCTAATGTTATAATAAGATATCTGCGAAGACATGCGTATATATACATGCGTGGGGTTTAATTTGTTGTTAAGCAAAGTCCAAGACTAAACAGGAATAGGTATACCAAAACCTAACGAGGAGTTACTTTGACTTGTTGATCGTATTTCTTTTTATTTCGTTGGGCTTCTGATTTCCCAACAATTTCCTTTTCTCATAATAGATATTTTAAGTTTTTGTGGTAATTTTCCTTTATCAGTTTCTGTTATCTTTGGAGTGTTTTTTTTTTGGTAAAAATATCTTTGGAGTGTTTATTGTGAAATTTTGTATTTCATTCACAATGAACAAGTTGTAACGTTGGATTTTATTGCATGGGGTGAAATGTTTGGTGACAAAGTTATTTGGAAAATTTATTTTATATTAATAGCGTTTTCATGTGTACGTATAAATATTATTATGAAAAGTATAACAAATTTGCTAATTATGTATTATGACGTATTTCATAATAATTTTATATATTAGTTAAACCTGATTTCCTTTTATCCTCCAAAAAATATCATTAGATAAATTAAATTTAGACCTTATGTCGATCATTAGTAGACTTTGAATTAATAAGAAATCAATAAATATAATTAATTAGCAAAATAGGAACTTCCTGTTAGCTAATGGATAGTGATAAGTGGAATCAATAACTTCAATAGTAGGTTTCAATATCTTTTAGACATGAAATTTGTAAAAACTAAACGATTAGATAGGCTTGAAATCTAAATCCATAATAATTTAAATAATCTTAAATATAGACTTCATCGACCTAGCGGTTGATCAAGAAATTGGTGTTTTTTTTGCTTTTCTCATATTTCTCCCCTATTTTTTCTTTTTTTTTTAAATGATTGTGCTAGACAAGTATTACGATAACTGTTCCAAAAAAAAAGAAAACTTCTATATATTTTTCGGGTTTAGTTTAGATGGATGGCTAAGATGTAGTCTAAGACAAAGAGTATTAGGAGGAACATAAAAGACATCATTTTTTCTATGGATATTCTTTTTATATATTTTACCGATCAAATCTCGACTGTCCAAATGAAAAAGGAAATTCAAAAGGAAAAATAGAAATAGATCTATTGGAATCAGTCTCTATATAATGATGAAAACTCAACCTCTTCAACCATAAGCAACAACTTCAGGTCTCCGTCCGAACTTAACCTCGGCCATAACCACATGAATCAGGTTTCTGTCCAAAATCAATAGATTCATGGTGCCACTGAGTTACGACACCACGATGGAGGTCGTCTCCATGTTGTCAGAAAGGTCATAACTAAGCATAACTGTTTTTGACTTAATTTTTCTTTTTTTCAGTTTCAGTTATTATCGATCAGAAGTGGAGCATGTGAAGATTTTGTAATCCTCCGAGATCATCATCTTCCTCCGTAAATTAAATGGTAACACTTTTGAACCTCAACCTGTTGGTAATTTTGAGTTTTTTATTTTCTCTCAAAACTACTATTTGTAAGTCGAAACTTTGTGTTAGGCCTGAACATTTTATTTGTACCTGAAATTCACGAATCCAACTAAAAAATCTTGAACTAAGAAAAACTCAAACTAAAATTGAACAAAATAATAATAATAATTGTATGGGCATTAAGTTAGAAGAAATTGGTTATTCGAATACGAACATGTAACATTTGAATTCGAACGATAAGTGATAGTCTTAGAAAATAAGATGTTAACTGGTTTGCACAAACACAACACAGTGAGCAAAAGTCTTTCCTCTCTTCAATTAGACATATTTACTTCATGTGACTTCTCTTGTTTTTGCTGTGGAATCATCAATGCTAAATCTTTAATTTCTATGGGAGAATGTTGAGCAAACCCTTAATTATTAGTGTCAAATCAAAAAAATACTTCCCAAAAACAATAATGACTTCAATTATCTCGGGTCTTTCGGCTACACTCAAAATATCATAATCCAAATTAAAAATATTTGAATTCGATCTAATATATAAAAATACTCAAACAAGTTTTAGAATTCTATACTAAAATATTTGAAAATCTAAAATCTCTGAGTCAAAGACAGAAGGAAAAACAATATTTCCAAGCTTTATAATAAGGAAAAAAATGTATATATAATTTGATTGATTATGGAGGAAAGATACATAAAATTTGTGACAACAAATTGAACATAGTATCATGTCCTTCAAAAATATTAAAATAGTATTTCATTTGTCCTGACACTCATAATAATTATGTTTTTCCTAATCAATGGCTATTATAAAAGATTTTCCACCTTTTTATTTTTTTAAACATAACACCCTTATTTTTGCTTGTTGATTGTTTGCTTATTCTTTTGTTTGTTCAAGTGTTTTGATTTTGTTATTATGTGAATTTCTCTGCTCTTTTCCTAGTGAATAGATATATATCTTATGTGAGCTTAGAACAACTTGCCCACAAAAATAAGAAGAAGCTTAGAACAACTAAACACTTAAAAGTACAAATATTAACAAATCTCAGTAACATTACAAACCACAAAGACATATATCCCTTGCAGATTGCTTTCTCTAGTGAAAAACACAAAGATTAAATATCTTTGTAATGAATAAAATGATTAATGAAAACATACAATTAATAATAAAATATTATGTTTACTTATTTAATCAAATAAACCTATGTTAAATAAGCATCATAATATTTTTTTGATGTATGCATTACACGCACATGTGAGCTTTCGCCGAGACAACAAGGACATCTTTAGTAGATCCGCTCCGGTCAGATGACGATCGTCAAACCGTCGCAGCTCTCTTCCTCCACGCCGTTGTGTTCGCTCAAAGGATCACTCCTCACCCTCGCCGTCCTCACTTTCCTCTCCCTCTTCTACCTCTCTCTCAATTCCCTCCGCACCTCACCGCCGTCTCCCATCGTAGTAGGAACCAATCAGGTCCCACAGACCTTCGTCCCTGTTAACGACGGCGCATCGTCGTCGGATGAAGAAGAGAATTACTCCGATGTGTATCACTCGCCGGAGTCGTTCCGGTTGAATTACGCGGAGATGGAGAGGAGGTTCAAGGTTTACATTTACCCCGACGGAGATCCCAACACGTTTTACCAGACGCCGAGGAAAGTCACCGGCAAATACGCCAGCGAGGGTTACTTCTTTCAAAACATCAGAGAGAGTCAGTTCGTTACGTTAGATCCAGAGGAGGCTGATCTCTTCTTCGTCCCTGTTTCGCCTCACAAGATGCGTGGCAAAGTATGAATCTTTTGCCGACTTGATTCACTTTAAAGTTCGATTCTTTTAATGGAAAGTTTGATGCTTTTCTTTTTTGCAGGGAACATCTTATGAGAATATGACTGTGATTGTTCAGAACTACGTTGATGGATTGATAGCTAAGTATCCTTATTGGAACAGAACGTTAGGAGCTGATCACTTCTTTGTCACATGTCACGACGTTGGTGTTAGAGCGTTCGAGGGATCTCAGCTTATGATTAAGAATACGATTAGAGTTGTGTGTTCACCTAGCTACAATGTTGGTTTCATTCCTCACAAGGATGTTGCTTTGCCTCAAGTGCTTCAGCCATTTGCACTCCCTGCCGGTGGAAATGATGTTGAGAACCGGTAAAAATGACCTTAGTGCCTGTGTTTTTGTTCAAGTTTATAGCTTTGCCTGAATATAAATGATTTAGAATGTCTAATATTGTTGGGACTTGGTTTAGTAGAGTTACTAATACTGTTGGTGTTACAGGACGACGCTTGGTTTTTGGGCTGGTCATAGAAACTCCAAGATACGTGTGATACTTGCCCGTGTGTGGGAAAATGACACTGAGCTTGATATTTCAAACAACAGAATCAACAGGGCTACGGGGCATTTAGTGTATCAGAAGAGATTCTACAGGACTAAGTTCTGCATTTGCCCTGGTGGTTCTCAAGTCAACAGTGCTCGTATAACTGACTCCATCCATTACGGTTGTGTTCCTGGTAAGTGTTCTTAATACTTTCTTTGCTCCACTCAAAGAGACTAAAGCTTATGAGTCATGTTGTTTTGGACAGTTATATTGTCAGACTACTATGACCTGCCTTTCAATGACATTTTGAACTGGAGAAAGTTTGCGGTTGTGCTCAGAGAGCAAGATGTCTACAACCTCAAGGAGATCCTAAAGAACATACCACAATCAGAGTTTGTTTCCTTGCATAACAACTTAGTCAAGGTAAAGATAAATAATTTCACCATTTTCTTCAAAATTGTATTGAGAAGAAGCTGATGATTGATTACTTTGCAGGTTCAGAAGCATTTTCAATGGAACTCACCACCAGTTAAATTCGATGCGTTTCACATGATCATGTATGAATTGTGGTTACGCCACCATGTCATGAAGTACTGATCCAAGACTCTTTCTTCTTTTTTTCCAACCACGTAGATACGGTCCCAAACAAAACAATACAAAAGCTAGTATGTACACCTCTTGTAAGTTTTTAATATCATAGCTTATAACAGTAACACCAAACTACTATCTTTGATGGAAAATTCATTATTCTTTTGTATTGTGTACTCTGCTGCTCCATCTTTGGATTAGTCAGTTTCTCACACTGCAACTTTTGTCATTAGAACCTTTTCTTCCATATATTAAGTAAGAACATGTGGGTCTCTCTGTAAGCTATTGAAACAAAATTGAAACTGGGTCTTAAAACATCTACTGGCAACATCTGCAACCAAAAAACTGAGCAACTCTTCTTGGCAAGAAGTAATCAGCTTGCATTGCAGGGTCCAACTCCATGTCCTCGGCTCGTGACCACACATAGACTCCCCTCTCTTCCTTAGTACCTGGTACAGTGTTGTCCAATACGAAAGCCAGTAGAAATGTCACAACCATATTCAGAGACATCACAGCATTCATAGCAAAATCCAACTGTAGTTTCCACAAAAAGAGACTCTGTCATTGTCCAGAAAAAAACACATAATAAAGGCAAAGAGAAAGTCAATGGCTTACTTGCATGATGCCAGTTTGGAATGGTCCACTTGAAGCAGCTCCAAAGGACAGGTAATAGCTCGGTAGTATCAGAGTAGAGAGTGGTTGATACTGCTGGAAATAAGCAGGAATGGATAGTCCAAGAAACAGCGAGACTCCAACTATGGTTATGTTCCTAAAGCTAGCTGTTTGTGTATACCGGAGATTCGATAGACCTAGAGCCACTGTAAGTGCCCATGTAAAGCACAACACTGAAGCAGCCAAAGCCTGTGGTATTGAAGCAAGAATTGAACCTAACTTTCCTGTAAGATTTTATTAAAAGTTAGAGAGGAGTCTATAAAGATTTACACTCTGGATCTGTCATTAGATGATGCTTACCCACAAATGAGAAAACTATTAAGAACACAGCTCCTATTGTCAAAGCTCTTCTGCTAGCCACCTTGGTGATATTGATTGTATGAATATTTTCGGTTAACGTGGTTGAACCTGTACCGGAACCCCATATTCCAGCTAATAAACTGCAAAAGCCTTCTAACGCAACACCTCTACTCACAATACCACGTGTAGGGCGCTTAGCATTTACTAAAATTGATGTAGCATGATACGTTCCAACCTAACAACACAAGTGTACACATTTAGCAGCAAGCAAAGATCATCATCACACCTCAAACACATGTTGGCAAAAGAGGAAGGGACACTTACTGAATCCACTGATGCAACCAAAGAGACAAAGATCATAATGATACATGTTCTCATGTGAAAGTTAGGAAACCCCCATTGAAATGGGTAAGGGATTCTAACCCAAGGAGAAGTTCTCCAAGCGTTAGAAGCATCTGTTCTGCAATGCTTCATAGTATACGCGTGCTTCTTACATTCATTTATTAGTATGTTAGAGCTTGGTATGTCGGCGTTGCACCCTCTATAGTCATATGCACCACCAACAGTTAAAAAGAATGCATATGTCCAGACGATCAGAACACTAAGCGGCACCTGGGACCAAGATATGCAACAGCAAAACTCTTTAGTTCTAGAAGAAGATTACACTTTTACAATAGATGAATAATACATACCGCGTAAATTCGGAATATGCGATGACCAAAGAGTGAAACTCCACGAAGATACTGAAAGAAGATTATGCTTATCAGATAGACAGAAACATGACTCATGTTGTTATTCAAGTTATGAGGCAGATGCTTACCAATGTGCAAATGAGAAGCAGAACTATTACAGGAATGCTGATCTCAACACAAGACCCGGCTTGTGGAAATCCATAGCTAAAGAATGCTAATCCTACTGCAGCTACGGTTGGTGCTACTACAACAGGATTAATAAATCTGAAACCATAGTTTTTAAAGGAAACATATAGTTAGGGAACAATAGTTGAACTAAACCAATAAACAGAAGATTCTAGAATCACCTAAGAAGGAGAGACATGAGACCAGTGGATCCCAAAATGCACTGGAACAACGAACCAACGATTATAGCTCCTTGTAGTTCTCTCATTATGTCCGTAAATTTCTGCACAAATACACACAACTGACACAAGTTAATCACAAAGTTTCCAAGGAAATCAAATCCTTTTGTTTTCCAAGCTTACATGCTCAGTGAGGTTCCTAAACTCCTCTGAGTTGATGACAACCAAAGACGGGGCTAAGTAAACAAAGGAGCTTCCTTGAACCAGTGGAAGCCGAGTACCGAAATAACAGTGGAGTATGGTTGTTATTCCAGTAAGAAGCAGCATCGTTGAAATCACTGCTGCGGTATCTTTCTGATCATCACATAGAAATAGTCAAGAACCAAAACAAAGAAGCTTTCACACAAGAAGAGGGAGAAGAAGCTTACATCGGAACCATCCATGGCTGGGACAATGACAAGAGGTATAAAGACAAGTGAACCAGCAAGTGACAGATAGTGTTGCAAACCGTAATAGATAAGTGCAACTGCATTAAAAAAAAAAAAAAGAATCATCAACAAAAAGAATCTTCCCGAACATGTGTTGGAAGAATCTTTGTTGTACAATACTAACCGAAGCCAGGGGGGTTGTCTCTAAGACCATACTTCATTACAATGGGTTTAGGCCATTCTCCACCTTCTCCTTCTCCACCACCTGGATAGTAACATCCATTTTCCAAATCTCTACTGGTTTTGCGACCTTCAGTCTCCATCTCAGACGGTGTCTCAGCCGCGTTCCGGTTTGATCCTCTCTCTTCCTGAACAGAACCCGGTTTGGACCCGGCATCAGATCCGGTTACGTGTTCTATATCAGATCGTCTACTTCGGCCTAGAATAGGGTCGAGGTCGGTCTCACGAGACGACACTCGATCTATCTGATGATCTCTACCCTTTGGCAAATCAAAAGCAGAGCTCTCACCGAACTTAGAGCTGGTTTCGCCGGAGTAATCCGAGACAAAGCCGGTTTTCTTGGCCCAAGATCTTAGCTCTAACGGGTTCAAGTCCTTTCTAGGTAAGAAGGGTTCTACTCTCTTCAAGAAAGCACCGAACTTTCCCTCCCCATTACCACCTCCTCCTTTGCTCTTACTACCACTACTACTATTCGGATCCAAACCCGACCCGGACTCCATTGTTCCCAGATACTCAACTAGTAAGAGAGAGAGAGAGAGAGAGAGAGAGAGAGTGGAAGCTTAGTTATGAGGTGTGAACTGAGCTCTTTTAGTTCAGTTCTAGCTTCTTCTTCTTCCTTACATAAAGTGAGGAAACAGAGCGTTACGTAAGTTCTCATTCTCACTCATGTCGACATCAACCTATCAGCGGTTTGTCTTTACGTTAACTGAATTACTATACTACCCTTAATATGTAAATGCTTTCACACTTACCAAAATGATGTCTTGTTTAATATAAAGTTTGCTTTAAGGCTAAGTATTCAAGATTAGCTGCTTAATAATAATTTATTAGTTGACGGTGGATGCTTTTAGGCACTGTGGTTCCCAGATATACACAAGGACTTAAAAGTATCATTCTTTTGTGAAATTGTACTTTTTCTTTATTAATATACTTTTGATGAAGTTTTGAAATCACAAATTCAAAAACTAGATCCAAAGAGTGTTATGTCTCTTACAAAGCTAATAAGAATCCATCCAGGACATACATAACCTGGAGAAACTATTCCTGCTTCACCAAATTACAATATAAATATTATTTTTATTCCTTTTTTTTACATCAATAAATACATTTTTTTACAGTGGCATTACTGTTTTCATATACAAAATTATCAGTGGTAGTTAACCAATTACAGACAATACTTCAAACTCAGTCTTGAGGAAGAAGAGAGTTATATGATACAAGGCAACATAGAGTATGTACATCACTCTTTCTATGTATTTACACTGAAGCCTTTTTTACATGAATTTCCCAAATTCAGGATGTATTAATCCCCTTCCACACCATCATATCCTGATAGTAAACTCTAGCATTACTGCTTCCTCTTACTTCCTCCAACCCAATCTCATATTCCTTTCTTTCCAGTTTAAATCCTTTCCTATGATCAATGTTTAATTGTTCTCCACCCTCTTTCATTGATCAATGTAAACCAACTTACATCATCTTAATATGAACCCTGAAGACTGCCTCTTCTTTCATCGTTTTACAATCCCACACATTGTTTTTGTAACTCTTTTTCTTCCTTTTTTGAGCTTAATCCGTTTCCAGGATCAATATAAACAAAACCCATCATCTTAATCTAAACAGTAAAACTACTTGTTCTCTTCTTTTTTTCCCTCTTTTTCTTCCTTTTCAAGCTTAATCCGTTTCCAAGCTCAATATAAACAAATACCATCATCTTAATCAGAGATCAATATAAACAATACCCCACCATCTTAATTCAAACCGTAAAACTACTTTTGCTTCTTTTCTTTCTCTCTCTTTTTCTCCTTTTTTCTTTTGGTTTTCAGGATTTATGTAGTAACCAAAATGATTCTTCAGAGCGTTGTTAGATAACTAAAACTACTAACTAGCTACAATAGTAAGAGACCTGGTCAAAGGTTCTGCAGAGATGAAAGCCATTGATCCATGTAGTTCTTCCCATCTGCACATTTGATTGTAAGAAAAATGAAACTGAATCAGATAAGTATGAACTTCAGATTAGGACAGATATGTTGAAACATAAATAGCAACCAAGTAACATATACACATTCTGATGATACTAGACAACACCAAAGACTCAGAGCAAGTACTAAACAACAACCATGAGCCTTTAAATCAACCCCAAGAGAGATAATAAGTTCATACCAGGAGACAAACCGTTGGGGAGGTTCTTGACAGCAGTCAAGAGCTGCTTATTACTAGAGCCTTCAGCAACCGCTCTGTAACAAGGAACCAGAACTAAGAAGCCACCATCATCTCCTTCTTCATCGCTTTGAAAACCAGGTCCATGTGGCTCAGTCCATCCAACAGACCACTCATCAACAGCAGCACCAAGAGCTACAGATTCTGAGCCAGACGAACCAAAGCTCTCAAGTTCCAGCTCCTTCCGCTTGATAACCTTTCCTTTAGCTCGATTACGAGCTTCGGTCTCTTTCTCCTTTTTACCACCTAACAACCACCATGGCCAAGTCGGGATCTTTTTCTTGATCATTTCAAGAACCCAGTTTCTTAAATTCCCACCTCAGAGACTGGTTCAAAATTGACAGCCAAATAATGAAAAAAAAATGGTCTAAAATCTACGACGAATGAAAAAAGGTCAAAACTTTCGAGCTCGATTTCCCAGGAAAGAGATGAATTTTCCTTAAAAATTAAATCGATTCAGACAACAAAAAGTTAAGACCAAAGCTATCTATCAATCGCCTTCCTCCTCCTTATCCCTCCGACCAGATTTGTCTCTTCTACTCAAGGAGCTAGTCTTCTTCTGCAATTTATAAAATTTCGATTTCTCCAATCTTTTGGTTTTAGTTTAGATCCAACGGCCACAAATTTCATGATCCAATCATTTAACTACGATTTTATAATTTGATCCAAAAACAATTAAAAAAACTATTATTTATTTAATTGATAATAGTAAGAAATGAGGGTAAGAGTTCCTATCTACCGTTGATTCATGGACAAGTGTATCCGTACGACCGTCCAAATTTGATGATGTGTCTTATTTTATCCAATCGTGTTGCGTGTGTTTGAGGCTCAAGTTACGGACACGTGTCGAACTCATCTGCCTATATTTTTTTTTAACTCGCTCGTGGGTGATTAATTACGAGGAAACTCTTATGATTTAAGAGATAAGACTCTCTCTAATAGTGAATCTTCTAGAAATATTGCTGGCAAATCCGGTTTAAGTTTGTACGTAATTTCCCTTTCTCTAATCAAATTTTGCGTTGACCACCACATCTTTTCATTTTCAACAGCTTGTGGTAGCCTCGTTGGTGTTGTTGTGTTGTCAAGAAATGTATATTTTAAAGTTAAAAAGGAAATGATTCTGAAGAGTAAGCTTAATTAACTTCAATATCTTCTAATGTCAAACATCTCATCCCTTCTCTCAATTTGCGAATGTATATATAACATTAACGTGTGTATTTGTGTCTAGTTAACTTATGTTGATTGGACATACACGAGTCATATATAGTACTATAGTAGAAAGCCAAATCCGATTGTTATTATTAAATAATTCGATTCTGTATAAAACATTACACAATGAAACTATAAATAAATAAAAAGAGTAGATAAAAATAGTTTTTGTTTGTGTAGGACATATTCTCTCACACATGACTTTGACGTATGTATGTAGGAATAAAATACATGTGCACGTAAACGTAACGATCCTTTGACAAGTTTATCAATGATAAACGTGAAAGTAGCAGTTAACATCACTATCTTGAAGAAAATATTTCTCTCGATCCTACCCATAAAATAGTTAATTACATTGGGCCAACATTTGTAAAAGCCCATAATACATACTAAAGCTGCGTATGCTGTGTGACCAAAGAAGAGAAAGAGTAGGGTCGTTGGATGTTTCCATGAGAAAAAAGAAAGAGAGTATTATATTGGAGGACAACATAAGCATCAAGATGGAAGGAGATACCAATATTGAGATCACTAAGGGGAAGAGGAAGTAGTAACACACGACAAAACGAAAATAGTAGAGAACCAAAAAAAAATTATTAAGCTCTGTCGGCTGATCCAAACTGGTCTATTCCAGAAAAAATGCAGTTAATGTTCGAGAGTGTACCACACTGCCTAATTCTGAAGTTAAAATATCTTTCGTTTAATAAGAGTAATCATCTATTATGATCGGTCATGTAAAATTATTTGGGCCAAAGTACATGTTCAAACTCGTCAAATAGTAATTATTTAGTTCTCATGAAGAATCGAACCCACGATCGATGTAAGTATATACTAAACTCCCAAAAATTACCACTATCCCAAAAATTACCAAGTCTACCACCACTTGGTTAGTAGAGAACCATTTAGTATCTCAATTTCTGTTAGCAATAATTAAACATGATTTGGAGAATACTTAGAGAAGGAATGCTATCAGGTGTATTAAGACATATGGGAACTGATCAAGTATGGGAATCAAATAATTAGTTTGCAACAATAAACTTGATATTGTGATCAAGAATGCACCAGGGCCTGGTGCATATAAGGCGCCGGCTTGCAACGTATCTTGCAAAGATGTAACAGCGCCAACGTAGTTCAAAAACCCCCATGAACCAAAACTATCATGGTCATCAACAGAGAATACTTGGATGTATTTTTCTGAGGGAGTATCGCTGGGTTAACCGATTTACGCTGATATAATGGGATTACTACCTGTTAGTTTTTTTTGGTTTGGCTTTGGTATAGGATGAAGGACTTCACATTGCTCATAATAATATAAATGTGTCATCATCATAAACAGATAATTAAGTTGCTTGTCTGCCTCGTCTTAAACTTAGTGGGAACCAAGTAATTACGCGTGGACTTAGCCTCTTAACATAAACAAAAAGGTATTCCAAGCATACAGGTTGTCACGAAGTATGCCATTTTCTTTATTCGATGTAAAACTCCTCTGATTATATTGCTACAAAAATGACGAGTTATTACTTATTTACATTGCAAGATGAAAATTATAAAATTTCTTCCATTGTTCTAAAGCCGCCAAACGTCACGACCCATGGTATATATAAGCTTAAGAAAAGCCAAGGTCATTATAGATCAAGCTGCATTGACACGGTAAACCAGAAAGTGAAGTTACCTACAATATGTCAACAATAGCTAATTACCAAGTTTAAATATAACTCATGGTTCTCTACAACTCTTAATATATACATTTTTTTATGGTTCCAATTGGGTGCTCCTCCATGTAAACACTACCTTAAGAAAACTTCCAATCAAGAGACATGGTAAACACTACTGGTTTTGATATTAAAATAAATAAACAAGGTGTATATCTCTATGTATGTGCTTGCATGATCAAATATTAATATAACCATTCTAAAATCATTGTGTCTTGATTTAATATGATCTTATTAGCTATTATATATACAAACCCTTTTCCTCATTTCTCCACCACCAACGAAGACAAGAGCTTTCTCAGCTTCTCTCTCTCTCTCTCTCGTCAGACAACGAAAGAAAATTGTAAGAGAGATCAATGGCAGCACTTAAGACATTGCAAGCTCTGATATTTCTTGGTCTATTGGCCACGTCCTGCATGGCTCAAGCTCCGGCTCCAGCACCCACCATGCTTCTCCCACCGGTAGAGTCTCCTTCTGCTATTACTCCAACCGCTGAGCCACCGTCTCCCGTACCGGTTGCTTCACCACCTGTTATGGTTACCGAGCCAACTCCAGCTCCGGTGACTCCTCCTCCAACCGTCTCATCACCGACCAAGTCTCCAAAAATGTCCCCGACCAAGTCTCCAAAAACTTCCCCGACTATGTCTCCAAAAACTTCCCCTGTGGCTTCTCCCCCTAAGCCAGAAGCTATGGCTCCAGGCCCATCAGAGCCAACACTAACGCCGTCACCAGCTCCGGCTCCTGAAGGACCAGTTGCTGACTCAGCATTGACTAACAAAGCTTTCCTTGTGAGCACCCTCATTGCCGGAGCCTTGTACGCGGTCGTTTTGGCTTAGGAGAGAGCCTTGAGTATATTTACCCTCTCTTTCTCTATCGTTTGGTTGTTTATTATTATCATGATTTGTTTGTTTGACAAGTTTCTATGTTTTCTCTAATACATTTTGTGTTTCTTCCTCTTTGTTGGTGTTTATGTTTTTTTTTTGTTCTTTATAACTCTTAATGGACCATGGGATTAACCTGAGGGAGGAGTTTCTGATTTTAATTATGATATTACGTAAATCATTTTCTACTCAAAACCCTTTTCATGGTATTCAAACAAACACAACAACACAATCTTACTATAAATTGTTGGCTAGTAAGGACTTAGATTTAGGCAAATTTTTCATAACCAGGAAGGTTTTGCCAAAAGTCAGGTGTTTGTCCACTATTTTTTTAAAATGCAAAAGGTGTAATATAATTCAAAACTCAATCCTCCTTATCAGACTTTGTCTCTTGAGATGTGCCCAAATAACATTTGCACAGGCTCTATCTTTTTTTTTTTTGTTGCAATATTTTAGTTAGAATCCATTCTTACAAATTATATGTATTAAAAAAAGTTAGAATCCATTCCTACAAATTATATTATAACATCAGCATCCCACTAATAAAAGTAATTACCATCTACCCATTGAGTTTATAGTGGCTGCATCAGAAACATTTTCTGAAAATAGTGATTGAAATATAACTGTATTTTTCTCGATTGAAATATACATCATTACTCTGTTTGAAAATTTTATTGCTCTCTATCTTTTTTTTGTTGTTGTTGTAAAGTTTGTCTTTAAAAAATCACAAGACATCTGATCTGACAAAAAGAAAATCACAAGAGGTTCAAAGTCGGTTTACTCAAACACAACGTTCGACTAGAAACCGGATAATCAAATCGATCAACATCAGAAAATCTACCAGAAGAAAACCGAACAGCATCGCCATAACCAATAACTAACCGATCATTAAACCGAGCCGATTCATATCCTTTACCTCTCCTCCCACTCCCAATCCCAATCCCAACAATTGATTTCTCAATTTGCTCATAACTACCCTCTAAACCACCAATCATACCTTTGACCTCACGAACCAAACTCCAGAACCCATCGATCCAAGCCCTCTTCCAAACTCCACGGAATATCACAGACAATCTCTCTTTACAACTCTCTAGCCTCTTCAAAGCACACACAAGCTCGAACGAATCCCCGAAGCTCAAAGTGTTTGACCGCTCTTTAATCTCGTTGAGTCTCGTGTAAAGCTCGTTGACTGAAGATACGTAGTCTTCTCCGACCAAATGAGTGATCTTGTCGGCGAGAGATTTACCGCCACAGAAGGGTACATCCGGAATCTTACATGCTTCTTGTAGTAACCCGACCAGCGCGTCGATTTCACGAAGCAGATCAGTGTTGGTAAGAGACGAAACCATGTCTTCGTACTCGTCTTTGTGGATCGTGCTCGAGGTTGAAGAAACGAAGAAGCCCATGATTCTTGAAGTTGATAATAGATGCTCAAGATACAAAGCATACCTAAGAACAGAGCTCAAACGTATAAAAATCAAAACTTTTTATTTTTTATAACATAAAAATTGAAACTTTAGCTGACAAAAAAAATAAAAATTGAAACTTTATTAACTTACCATCTGACCCAAGAAGAAAGCTCCCACATCAAAGGGGACTTTTCATCTCTAAACCCAGAAAGCTTCAGATAGTTCCGGCCACCGGAAGCTGGAAAAACAGAGAGCTGATCTTGGAGGATGAAGCGACCGTGTTTGACGATGTGATGAACGATGATCAATGACTTGAGAGCGACGCAGGCGTCTCCGGTTGTGTGAAGACGGTCCATTACAGCTTCGACGGCGGAAGCTGCGGTGGCTCTTGAGCCAGTACCGGCGGAGAGGAGAGCGTCGAGGTGACGATTTCCCGGGGGAGTTGAAGGGTCGTGAGTGGTGGCACGGAGGACGGAGAGATGGAAAGAGAGAGATTTGCTTGTTGGGTTTGATGAGGTAAGAGCAGCTTTGCCTTGAGAAGCTTTGTCTTTGATCATTCCGATTAGAGCTGCAAAACTTGTGATTCTTCCCATCGATTAGTGCTTTTAGCCTTTGAATGACGATGATGATCTACAAAGTTATACTGTATTATTGAGTTTGTGTCTTTTGTTATTGCTGTTTAGTAAAGAGATAACATAAATTTAATATTTGTTTATTTTGGGTCAAGAATGGAAACTGCCTTTGTTTAATTCGATGTACCAACAACATGGGTCAAAATAATCAAATCAAATGTATATATACGAAGAATCACTCAACTATACATTTTTTGTTCGAGTTCTTAGCAGACTACTTTCCATATTCAAACAATTTAAAAATGGAATATTATCTTCTCCTTATTCACTAATTCTTAAAAACGTACGTTTGTACAAAATCAAACTATTCATATAAATAAGGCAAAAATAATAATTTACTAAGTGCTTATTATGGTCAATGTGTTAAGTCCAAGTAGAAATGCAGAATGTAATCAGTTTTGTTATCATGAAGGTTATCTCGAATAAAAGCTTCAAAAGGGTAAAAATTATAATAATGTTGACTCTTTGATGAATTTAGAAAAGGGTTTTAAAAATGGAAACTAGGTAAATTAGTGTCAATTTGGGCTAATATATCTTCGTTTCTGTTAGTAAGTAGCGGCATTATTTTGTTGTCATCACTTGTTTAAAGAAATAGTCTAATCCACTAGATTTGAGCTTCGCCTATATCAGGCCACATGTTCAATGCTTATACACGAATTGTTTGTCTCTGCGATAGGGTCGAATTAATGAATGCTTCAAGTTCAAGAATCAAGATGTAATCATCGTACAATTGCCTTTTCCTTGATTTCAGACAAGAATATACTACAAACCAAACACACGAAACCAACACTAGTTGATAAGTGGTGTGTAATAGACTTAGCCAAGTTTGATATTAATGGCCTCACCAACAATCATAATTATCGTAACAATAGAATAGGAGGCACATTAATTCCATGCATGGAGCTATTACTACTGAATTTTACCATGATAAATTGTTGGATCAGTTAAGACCTTAATGGATTAGAAGTAAGATATACACACTGTTGATAAGGATAAAAAAGAGAATTGCATAATCTGACGGAGTTTTAAAAATAATTTTTCATTTTTCAGTTCATATATTTTAAGAAAGTACAGTTAACAGATCAGGCCTATAGTAACAAGTATAGTTTTTGAGGTCCAAAATAAGTTCCAACATGTTCCATTTTCTCCCATCTAGACAACATGGGCCGGCAAGAATTCGATCCCAATTGAGTCTAATTAAGCTTTCTTGAAACTGAATAATTGTTGGACCTATAAGCTCATCTTAGAAAATTTTATATTCTCTCTCAAATCATTTTGGAAAGGTTATTTTATAAAAAAAAAAAAACACTACGGCCTGGCCAAAACTATGGTTTAATAAATGTTTTACATCTGTATCAATTCACTTGTCTTTTTGACGGTGGCATTGTTTGAGCCCATAGTTTTTGGACAGATTCAAAGAACCAAACCCATGTTGTCAGTCTTTGTTCCCTTACCCACAACCTTTTTCCACACATTTTGCGTTGCCAAAAGTAACATACATCCAACATAATTAATACCAATGTTTTTAATATATATAGAACTCTAATCAAAATATATGGGACTAATATACTAATCCCTATAATTTAATATACTATCTATGCAGTTTAAACTTTGTTCTGGAATGAGAAAAAAAATATAAATTTCACTTATCATTTTGTCATCAAATCTTCTGACGTACCTTCTGACGTTTTTCAGAGGATTGTTTGTTTATCTTAATTATATAAAAATGCATCTTACGTATCTAGTTCTCGCTGTTTAACAATTTTATCTGAGTTGAAAAGTTTAGAAATTAGAAACACTCTAAGAAACTATAGTAGGGTTAAGCTGCATTATCAAAATATAAAACCCATAGCGTGAGATTCCCGTTTTGAGCCGAGCCGAGTCGAGTCATCACGTAACTCTGCTGCCGTTTCATTACAAACTTAACCCTAGTTACATTTTAACCCAAGCTTGGTTTATTTAAAGAAAAGATAGTGTGAAACCAACTTGTTCATACTGAAAACTCTTCCTCTTCATTTGCTTCTAAATAGCCCAACTAAGAGCTTCTCCTTCTTCAATTTCTAAATTCTGTATTCTCCAAAATCTTTTCTTTTGTTTTCTGGGTATAAGTGAAGTATGTTTAGAACATTGTTGTAACGAAAATTTTAGAAGCATAAACGTTAAAACTCTAGAAGACATTAAAACCCTTTTTGGTGTCATGATGAAAAGACTAAGCAGTTCTGATTCAATGTGTGGTCTAGTCTCCAATTCTCCAGGTGCTTACCCTTTTCTTTGTGTGTGTTCTTTCAGACAAAACCCATGTGATTGATTTATCATAATCTCTACTCTTTAAATCTTTGCTTTAAATTGACAAACTCATTGGTTACTTGCAACAGATGAGCAGAGTCCACGAGGGTACGCAAGTAATTTCCAGTCCATGCTTGATGGATACGAAGAAGACGGTACAATAGTGGAGGAATATTCCGGCAACCACCACCACATGGGTATATCGGAGAAGAAGAGGAGGCTACGTGTTGACCAAGTCAAAGCTCTCGAGAAGAACTTCGAGCTTGAGAACAAACTCGAACCTGAGAGGAAAACGAAACTAGCACAAGAGCTTGGTCTTCAACCTCGTCAAGTAGCGGTTTGGTTCCAGAACCGCCGTGCACGGTGGAAGACAAAACAGCTCGAAAAAGATTACGGCCTTCTTAAGAGCCAATACGACTCTCTCCGCCATAACTTTGATTCACTCCGACGTGATAACGACTCTCTTCTCCAAGAGGTGAAGATTCAACCTCAGAGATGTTAATTAATCAAATAATAAAAATCGAAGCTTTTTTTACGGTTTGTGAAATTTGTTATTGCAGATTAGTAAAATGAAAGGTAAGATCAACGGAGAGGAAGATAACAACGTCAAGGCTACGACGGAAAGTGATAACTCCGCCGTGAAGGAAGAAGAAGATCCGATTCCTTCGTCTCCTCCTCTGTTTCTCGAGCATTCAACCGGTTTTAACTACCGGCGAAGCTTCACCGATCTCCGTGATCTTCTACCGAACCCTGTCGTTGAAGCTGGATCTTCCGACAGCTGCGACTCAAGCGCTGTTCTAAACGAAGAAGCCAGCTCCGATAACGGAAGATTGACGCCGCCGCCGGCGGTTACCGGAGGGAGTTTCTTACAGTTCGTGAAAACAGAGCAAACAGAGGATCACGACGAGTTTTTTAGCGGTGAAGAAGCTTGTGGTTTTTTCTCCGACGAACAACCTCCGTCTCTTAATTGGTACTCCGCCTCGGATCACTGGACATGAAAGTCGTTGATCGGAGGAGATAGAAGGATCGATGTACTGTGCTCTGTTATTACTCTTCGGAGGGTGAAACCGAATAATCGAAAATAAGGGAACAAACTGTTAATTAAAGATATCGAGAGGGGTTTTCTCGAAATGTGAGTTATATAAAATTAAGTTGGCCCCTCTAGTCCCAATTGTATTCTAAATTTTACCCTTGAAGATCCTACAAGACTAATTTAGCCTTAAAAAATAAGAATTACCAAGTAACAAAATTATGTATATAATCAATATTCAAGAAATCACTAGGCGTTAACGACGCTTTGTACTAGTGATTAGAGTATTATTCAGAGGGTTTAGACGAGATCAATAAATTAACTAATTATTAATTTACTATATATATATATATATATGAATGTTATATGAAATATTTTAGTTGTTAAACAGAAATACAAAAAAAAATTATGATAAATTATCAAAAATAGATATATAAAATATAATAAATTAAATAAATTTGTGGATCCCTATTATTACTGTTTAAATTAATATATTTAGATTTATTTAAATCGATTTTAATCGATTTTGATTAATATAAATCAATTTGAATCATATAAACCGGTATAAAATTGAAATTTTTTAAAAAATCGTTTTGGATAGGATCGAATTACCGTCTAGACGGGAGTTTAAACACCATCTAAACCAATTTTTAGAAACTTGCATATAACTCATGATGATCAAGATTACTAATGTCTTTCAGAAAATACAAACGTTAAATACAAAAAGGTAAATTTTGATTAATTAGATCAAATTTCTATCCTTTGGACACTCCTTTTCAGAAAATTATGTATTAGCTGTTTAATTGTTCTGTAACAAAATATAGAGGGGTAAAAGTTGGAGTGGGGAAGTGAGACATATATGGGGAGAAAATAGGAAAATGATAGAGAGAAAAGACGTGTGATTAATTTCTCCATAGCCGCAGCTTTTCTCCCCACGACCACGACATCTCTCTTTCACTTTCCTTTCTTTCTTTAAACATAAACATCTTTTCTTTTTTTTTGCGAAAAAACTAATTAAATTCAACCCATGAAAACGACTTTGAACTAGTGGATACTGATCACGACAAAAACTAATTCAATATTTCATATTTACTCGATTGTATATATGAATCAAGGTTAAATCTGATGTGACAAATCAACAAAAAACTTAAATCTACATCGACGACTTCTTGTGATCTCTTCAACAAAACAAGAACACATGTTTCATTGATTTAACATAGAATCGTTACTTTTAAAAGACAATATTTTTCCAAATATTAGCTTTAAGATCCCACAACAATATTATTTTCTGAAAAAGAGAAAACATGATTAATAACTTTGGCGAGATTACCAGAATAGTTCTCCAAATTCAGAAAGTAGCTTTTGGAAATGGTGAAAACCTGATACTTTTCGTCAAAGGGTTTTGATGTTTGATATAAATCTTGGTTATGGACCTTATGGTGAAAGCCAATAAAGCTTTTTATTCCATAAAAATGCAAAAAAAAAAATCTAAAGGTGACGATTTAAAAAATAGTTAAAACATAGGATTGGCTTGTGATATGCTATCATCATCATCCATCGAGGTGCTTTTGTTTTTATGATTGTGCGTACGTGTTTTTTTTAAGTGGAAGCATGGGACATTGTTTTTAGTGAATGATGAAAACATTCTGACACAGTCAGTAGAAGCTTTTACCATTGTCACGGATCATATCTGAAATTGAGGCATTCAAATCACCACGACATGACGCCAAAAAAACATTATTATTACAGTATTTTTTGTAATCTTCTTCCATATACTGGTATACCTTCTAGGGTTACTGAAACGTTTTTCTTTACATATGCAGCTGATTCAATAAATCAAAGTTTTTTCTTTAATATAAATTTCACTGTGTAAAACCCATATACATACCAATATGCCACTGGAAAAGTGTAAGAACACCTGCATCGGAAGTTTTAGATGAAGTTCTTTAACACAAAAAAGATAAAATTAAAATTTGAAAAGAAACCAAGACGCGTTAGTCTAATGGTGAATGGCTTGCGACTGCAAGTACGGCTCAAGATTCGATTCGCACTTGACAACGAGATTTTCACATGAATTATTTGGTCTGAGGAGAATAATACGTGAAGGAAAACCTTGATAAAGACTCTAAACTTATCTCATATCTTGTTTAGACCACATAAGTGGGATCATGAAACTCCTCGTAAATATCAAAAAATAAATTTGAAAAGAAAATTTAAAAAATTATTAAACACACACACATGAGAAATGGTTTACATATTTACTATGGTAATTCTTCTTTCAAAGTTTAAATTTAAATACAAAACTAATTTAAATTAAAAATACTAATAATTTTATTATTAAAAGCCTCACATTAGTAGTATCTTCATGGTTGGAGGTGCTCTAACTAATTTCAGGACAATGGTAGGGTTTTATACTTGCACTGAACAACCATTTTTCCTAAAAAGCTACATAATTACCAATAAATTAGTATGATAAATGATCAAAATAAAGTTAGACAAGAAAATAGTATATACTTTAAACTTTGTTTGATGTGGTGCCAAATGGCACAGAAAAGGAATGGGGGGCCTAAACTACTGTAGCTTATTTTCTCCCTTTCTTTATACGAAGCTGCGAAGGAAATGGGGTCCCTTCACCCATGTGATATGGGGCCATGAATGTTTCACAGAACATGTCTTTTTCGTCATTGCCATTTGTCACTATACAGCAAAAAAAATAATCAATTATTTTATATATTTTCTATAATTTTTTTAGTTTTATATATGAGATATATCAGAAAACACCGCAGGGATAGCTGGAGGAGGATAGACACGTCTACAGTTCTCTCTTCTCAACCCTCCGATCCATGAAAATCTCATATATTTCATCTATTTACGGTCGTCTATATCACTACTTATTTCACCAGTCACATCTTGACATGTTATATAACCGAAGATAGAGCATTGGTTTGGTATGGAACGAGGTTAACCCGATCACTACCGGAACAAATATTTTGAATATTTTGGTTTGGTAACCTACATCAGTTTAGAGTTGGTGGCACACTAGGTGAATACAGGATAGGCAAAATGTTATAGTTTAGACAGGTTTTGTAGACGTTTTTGTGTCGAAAACACTATGCAAAATACACTTTCTCTGATGCTTAAATTAGGATGATCATCCATTGAAAACAGTTTATAACAAAAGGATCTTTGTTCCTATATGCATGCCATAACGTGTTTTTGTCTTTGTGACAATGTGAAAAGAGCTATATAAAAAGTGGGATATGGAACGTTACCTATACCTCTGACTCTGGGATGGATTCTAAGGAGAGCTTACTTATTACATTTGTCTTTCTTAGGATGAACTTTCTCTTCGATCCTTCTCCATGTGTTATTATCCCATTATTCCATACTATCAATTTGGCAGAAATGTTGTAACTAAATCTAAATAATGTACTAAACTTGATTTCAGAATAATGATTTCTCATAAATCTAAATTTTAGATCTGTTTTTTTTTTGGTCTGCTATAATTTAGGTAAATTCGCTAAATTATAGAAAAAAATGACTTTGATTTTATTTAGCTTGTCTTTTCGTTATAAATCTTCTGGTTTTCCCATATGTTCATGTCGACTGCATTGTCAAAACTCAATGCACATAAACACATATATTCACAATGCTTCGCTCTTTTTAGATATTTTTTTCTTAATAATTAAAATCTAGTTGTAGTAATTAATTAGATTGTTTTTTATTCAGGCGGCGAACATTTTTGTTGTGTGCTTCACTTTCTCCTAGCAAAGATCACAGTTGTTTCAAGAATCTTTGCAAATCGTTTAATTATATTTACACGCAATAATTAAAACCATCCAAACTTATTTTATAATCGTAATCTTATGTAGGTGGTTTGTATGTAGGTGGTGGAACATATTTACATTATTCGATTGTAAATATTGATCTCATAGATATATATAGTAACTTTATCCATGGTACGTAATTCTATAAACATAATTAACTATATGTACACTAGGAAGCAAATATACCCAAAGATAACAAAAATATAAAATCGTTGACGAACGAGTTATTTTGATAGCTACTGCACACTAACAAACTTGACTGTTTCAAAGACAGGCAATAAAAAGCTTTTGCCATTTGTAAAGCAAGTTGATTGTTGCATTCAAAAATATGTGAACTTTAGATATTCGAGTCTGATTACATTAAAAATAAAAAATTTAGTCTAAGAACTTCAAGGAATGAGTTGGTTTTTGTTGGGCATAGGTTAAAGCAGGAACATCATGAATATGTTTTGCCAACTGATTAATTGAACTAAACAAGAAAAGCATAGCTTTCTCAATTAAAAAGAAGGTTGCAACAAAATAATATTGATATTACGTAGCTGCTACACAGACTTTTAGTATGCCTTTTAACCCTATACGTTTTTTTCTATTCTATTGCGTATGGAGACAATCGATCGAGTTCTATCTTTTTAATTAAGAATAATTAAAAAAAACTATCGTTGTGTAAACGAATATAATCTCCTTTTTCTTATCTCGAGATGTTATGTTTTTCAACACTCTCGTGTTTCTCAGGGCCCGCTAGTGGAAATTCAAATATGCTTTGATGGTGAAAGGCTTTTAAATTTGTATATTTTAAATTTGTATATTTTTTTTTAACTGAAAACTGAAAAAATTTGTATATAAATAACTAAATATACACAAACACGCAAATGGATTTATTAAATAGTTTGACAATGTATTTTCAAAGGTCTCTCTCAGCTCTCAAATCGTTATTTCTGGAAAATATTATAAAACTCTAAATTTGGAAACATTTAATAAGCTGATGTGATCCTTTGAATAATTATATAGATTTGATTTTATTTTAGAGTATAACAAAACTTTCAAATTAACATTTGCTGTATTAGTTTATGATACTTAGAGCATCTCCAAAAATATTTTTTAATTTTTTAAAATTAATTTGAAGTCTGAACATTGAAACTTCATATTTTGATTCTATTATTTGAAACTTAATATTTGACATCCATATTTTTAAGTTTTTTTTTATTATCTGTCTTTTAAATAACATTGTTTAATCTTATAAAATAATATATATTATAACAATTAAATTTATTATTATACAAAAATATTGCAATATAAATTTAATACAAAATACAAAAACAAAAATACAAAAATTCATGAAACATGAATATTACATCAATTGAAGAAAATACATTTTTTAGCTTCATTATAGGTATAATAGTAATGAATGATTCTATATATTTTTAAAATTATTATTTTATTAATTAAATATTGTTTATAATGTTTTTATTGTATGTTCTATTATTATACAAAATTTTATAATTTTTATTAATTTTATCTAATAAAATACTATAATGTAAACACACACAAATTTAATTTAATTTTGAAAATTTTCTTTTGAAGAAAATACTCCAAAACTTTAATTTTGAAATTCTACTAATTATAAAAATAAATTATTCGATGATTCAACATGAATAACATTCAGTCCTACATAAGTGAACTGTCCTAATTCTCAAATGCGATAAAAAGATAAAATTTTCATAGTGAAAAAATGTATGCGTATATTAGAAGATATTAAAATCATATGGTATAATATCTATACTATACTAAAAGGGGAATAACAAGAGTGGGGAGACTGTCCACATCAGCACAAAAAATCATCCAATCAGATACCACGATTTTTCCACTTCATATCATTTCAATCGAACATATTAAATCCAAACCATTCATGTGGGTTTTAATATTTCAAAATGGCCCATATGAAGCCCATTTTTTTCTAAACATGTTGTTACTCGCAAGCTTAATCGTGTCTGGCCCTTTCACTTCGTCTTCGTAGTTACAATTCTCTGCAAATCACCGTTACCACTATCACTCTGAATCATTCAATATGTTCTTTACTCCATTCTTATGATTTCGTCCCACCTCCTTTGTATCTCCTATATAAAGCTCTTTACATCGACCAAAATCTACGGCCTTTACGGAGCAAGACAAAGCTCGGTTTAGGTTTCATTCGTTCAAAGAGTTCAATGCCCACTACGACATGAGATGCGATCTGTATGGTAAATCTAATATATAGTTTGTTGGTAACGTATTCTTCTATCTATAGGTGTTAGCTTAAGTTATCCAGACTTCTTTTTATCCGACTTATTGCTGACACAAACAATGAAAACCGTTCAAATACGCAGATGTAGCTAATCGATGGACAAAATATACATGACATCAGCAAATCGTGCTTGCGTACACCTCATCCTTATACATTGATCGGGTGTGACTTCTCTACATCTTGGGAATCTCTCGGTTCCGTATTATCTTCCTCGGATCGTTACCAGTTAAAAGACAATATATAGTCTCACCGTTTGTAAGAAATTTGATCTGATCTCTTCCTTTTCAGCTTTTGAATTACACTGCTTTCCGAGGACAACAGAGTTTCAAATTGAGTTGTGATGGTTCACAGGAACAATAATATCACAAAATTTAGATTCAATTAAGATTTTCAAGAAGAGTGGTTGTCAACTAAGCCTATAGTCTATTTACAATGCAAAGGTCTTACTCATAATGTGAAAATAATGAATGTGTTCTTTATGTGAAAATAATGAATTTGTCTAACTCTTTCAATGGCCAAGAATCTTTGCAGGTTCCTTTTTTCTTTTAAATGTAGATCAATTGTGAGACAGCTGGGTACTTGCTAATTTTCTCCCTGATTATGCTGTTGAAATTCATGGCTTTAACAAGATTTTTCAACATATGTATGAAATCAGTGTAAAAGTGTTGCCTCTCTCCTTGGTTCTTAGATATTGTCTAATGTCACTAGGATTGACGTATTCTTACCGCATCAGTACTTTAGAAAAGGCGACTAGATTAGAGTAGTTTGGCTTATTTTTAAATTTTATGATCATTATCATTACTGTCTTTGAGATATATGTTTTGTTTTGATATTTTCAGCCACTAACCCAACTTGAGGGAACAAAATGCAAAATATGTGGGATCTACGAGGAAGACAACTTTTATATATGATCATTTGACAAATGTGAGTTTTTTTCCTTCTCATTTCAGAAGTGAGAGTAAATATAGCACGTGAGAAAAATACAATTATTTCATGTAGAATGGGAAGCTACCAAGGAGCTTGAATCCTATGTTGCAGCTGCCGAGTGTCTAAACTAGGAGGTATGAAGCAACACAACAGTATTCATAAAGCAACTTGATCAATGCTGTTAAACATGTCGTTTGCCTTGAGAATGGAGAATTTCTTTTAGGTTTTGGGGGGTTAGTTGAGTCAAGTAATTGGGCTGTCAACTCGACATGGTCATTTTAGTTTTTAAAACCTATGTATTTGATTAGATAACACATTTAAAGGACTACCTTGAGGAGCCTTGGATGAGTTTGTGATGAGATCAAAAGGCGGTGAAAACGGTGGACCAGACGCCTTTTCAGTATGTGATAATATAAAAATTGACAACTCTTTGGTTGTTTATATAAACAATATGTTTCTTAGGAATTGTTTCAACGACAAATGATAGCGGATTCACAAGTTTCAGAACCAAGATAAAGGGTATGACTTTAGTGTCAGAGTATCCATGTTGCTTTATCGTTAATGTTTAAAAGTGATATTGACGGTGATCTGCTCTCTCAACGTATTATTACGATACAACTTAAGAAGTCTTCTATCTGTAGTATGAGTATAACTGACATTGATAGTTTCTGACTGCATATTGCATTGATCACATTAAAGAGCAATATGAGATTCTGGAAAATATGTGATTGTGAATGATGTGGTTGAAGTTTAAGGTGCACCAAAAGAAGTAAAAATAGAAAAAGGAGAAGATGAGGTTGCTAAAGGTGTTTATCAATTACTTACACTACAACTTTGTTATGTTGTTATTTTTGAATGATGGTGAAAACATGTTTTTAACTAATACAAACATATGTTTTCTGCAGGGAAAGAAGTACCAGATTTCTGGCTTATTGCACTGAAGAATAATGAAATTACCAGTGATTAGTTATTAGGTTAACTTTTTTGTTTATGAAACTGTTATTTTATTTTTTGATGTTTTTCCCCAATACTAAGCTTGATAAAGGAGCTCTCAAGTTTCTCAAAGATATCAAGTGAAACAAAGTTGAGAACCAAAAGAGTTCACGCGTGAGCTTTTCTTTGATCAGAATTCTTACTTCACGAACCTTGTCTTCACCAAGACATATCACATGCTTGATGAAGATAAACTTAACCTATATAATGCCATTGGGTATGGTCTTTTTTCTCTTATCATGTATTCACTTCTTTTTTTATCTTGAGATAAAGTCTTATTAATCCTTAACTATTGTTTATATAGCCAAGAGAAAAAGGGAAACCAAAAGTGAGAAGAGAAAGAGACAAGAGATTCACGAATGTGTTAAATGTGTACCTTTTGTGTTTTTAATTTTCACCAGAAGAAATGAGTAAGCAGCAATCAGGAATCTTCTCTTGCAAAGGAGTTTTGCATATTTAAGAAGAACGAGAAAAGAAAATAGTCGAGTCTCAGACACGAAGTCGTGTTCTTAATTTGCATCATGGCCTGATTTAGATGATTTAAATGTAAAATTTTATGTGGTAGTATGCTTAAGAAATTTGCTCTTAGGCTTGGTTTGTTTGTCTAATTTAGTCAATTTTGACTAAATTTATTCTTTACCATAAAATGATACAGTTTGATATGAAAAATTATTATGTTTAAATCATCAGCTCAATTAAAATCATAAAATTCTAACCAGAGATTTTTTGGTTTTTTTGGGTCAGTGAATAAAAAATTATATGTATATTAAATGAACAATGCATACTATATATTTAGCTAGCCCTATAAATTTTATTCTAAACCAAGAAAATTGTTGGTTTATACATCGATTTCGTAGTTTCCTTTAGAAAGATGACAAATAAAATGGAAACTCAATGATTTCAAAGTCACAAAAAATCAATAGAAAATATAACAGTTATTTTAAAATATTTAGATCAAAATTAACGTTAGTTAATTTTTTTTGGTCAAATCCGTTTAGTTAATTTCTAACTCTTACACATTACATATATAATTTCAAATAATAAACACACACAAAAAACCATGAGTATTACCATTTCAAATTTACATAAAAAAATAATTTAAATGGCTTTAGTTTCTTTATACTATATTCAATTCCAATATCTATGCAAAAGATAATATAATATAATTATAAAAATTCCGGGCGTAGCTCGGATAAAATCTCTAGTAATTGTAATAACACAATTAAACTTTAGAAATAGGTCATTTCACACATCATCAATGATTTCCTTAATTTTATAATGTTTTCGAAAAGAGAGAAAAATTTACGATTAATAAATTGAAAACAAACAGCAACTAGTGCGATTGCGATTATTAAGAAATGAAACAAAAGTGATAAATTACAAACTAATATAGTTAATTAGAAAGAAAGAAAAAAGAGAAGATTCGAATACGATTACAAATACCCGTAGTAGGAGACAGCTTGTATACGGCTCGCGCCGGCTTAAGCGAGAGAATGAGCAAATGGCTTTCATCAAAACGACGACACCTTGTATCGTCTAAAGGTGAAATGACACGCGTTTATTAGCCACTGGGTCTTAACTCCTAAAGACTAGTTTGTGTCAGCACTGATTGATCATGGAGCATACATTTTATGGTTTTGCAGATGTTTAAAGTCAAATGTATTTGGCTTAATGATATTGCAGATGTAACCAGTGCTCTTTAATAGAATAATAGCATGTGTATAAAGTTTTAAATTCACTAAGACCATGATTAACTCCGATCTCTTAGAGTGGGATTTTAACTTATAATTTGATTTTTGTAATATTTTTTTGTTATATTTTTTGGTTAAAAAATCTCTCTTATATCTTTTATTTAATAGACGGTTATTCTTAAATTTTTTATTTAAAAATTAAAAAATGTCTCTTATCAAAGTTAAGAATTCCAACTTAAGAGACCAGAGTTAATCATCCCATAAGCAAAACATTTTTTACAAGCTCGTAGTCAAGACTCAAGACAATGGTTATAAGTTATAATTACATAAAATGATGTGTAAAGAACCGATACACATGCTATAGAAGTATTTTATAGTTATATGAAATCATCACAAAACTAAAACTATGCAACCAAAGGATAGGATGATGAACTGCCCCATAGTATAGTTCTTGTGATCAGATATATAAAGAGTCTAAACATTGACATAAGCAGAATGTAAAACCTCGACGTGACTAGAGGGATGACGCATAACTCTATCAACAGTTTGCAACCACTCAATCACCTGGCTCAATCCAAAACACATTCCCGTATCCATCACAACCGTATAACACTTTATCTGTCACGCAATAACAGTAACTTTTGATTCCTAGCTTCGAAACATTAACATCCTCCATCGTTAGGGTTTACATATCTAAGAAGAGAAGCAACTCTACAATTGCCTCTTTTCATATATCAAATAGAAGTTTCTGCTCAATGTTTCATTAGAAACCCAACAAACATGGACTGGAGTAGTTATTGGGCTCGCTAGCCCAAATTAGATCCATAGAAGCTAAAAAGATGTGATGTGATAAACACCATTGTTTTCTCGTATAATATAATCTGTAATGTATTACTATTATACAAAAGCCTAATAGGTATCCAAAGTTTACTTTACTGGTGCTAACTCATCTTTCACTCTCTTTTTTTTTTCTCCTCGTTATCACTGCACACCTTCTTTTGATCTAGTAGTGCAAAAGCTTTTAAATCCACTTTTTGTGCCAACTAACAAATATGTTTGACATTATTATTTATACCAATCTCTACTTCTTTCTTCTACTTTCTTTTTACTTTGACACTAATGTGTTCTTGGCACTGACTTGGACTCACATTTTCTTTTGTTCTTTATGTGTTTTTTTCTTCTTCTCTATCTTTACTTTCTTTATAAACACTTTACCACGGTGGTCGAATAAACTGGTATAGCCACCTACGACCAGTCCATCAAGCTAAACACCAAAATATATAAAGTTACTATATGAAACTCTATGACATATCTTCTCACGGTTATTTTATGAGTATTATATATAAGACCAATAATTAGACTGTATACCGTTGGGTTAGTATTTAAATATAATTACTAATATTTAATGATTTATTAGGTTGGAGTTTTTGGTTGTTTTTTAGTCCAATGGAATGTATTCATGTGATCTGATGTACATAAGAATCATTTAACTAGAACTTGTCCAATATAGATGTACATTTTATAGCTAGCAAATAAAGTTTCCCACCTAATAAAGCTTTTAACAAAGGCGACGTACCATTTGGTCTGTCAAGCAAATAAAATTAGTTTAGATTTTCCTAATATATGTCAAACAAAGTAGGACCAAATTGAAATATGAATATTCAGAATTTTTATAATAAAGAAATAGAGTCCAGACAACTAACATCTAACTACTACTACAATAAGTTAATGGAAACATACCCCACTGATATTTTAATTTGCAGATGTAGAGACAAAATATATATATGGCATGTTTCGTATACTCGTTTTTAGTATAAAATATATATACTTCATTCTCATTTTCTACGAACTCTCTCTTTTTGGTTAACCATCTAAAGACTCTTTATATTAGATAACCACATAACTAGAAATCTAAAGTGAATCTAAAGCAGTTTTTATTCATTTTTATGCAATGATATAAATCAAACTCGACCATTGATAGAAAATCGATTTCTTATCTTTTTAAAATTTATAATGTTCTCAGCAAGACCGGAAAAAAAGAAGAGAATCAGCGTCACGACAGGTCACGTCGGTCTACCTTTTGTTAATAAATTTCAGTAGATGTGATGATTACAACATTAGCTGAAATTGGAATAAAACCCGAAAAGTAAAAACACTAGTGACAAGTATTAAAAGTCAACTCCTTTATAACACTTTCCCCCTAGGGTTCCTCTAAATAATCGAGTTGATACTATTATAGATTTTGCGACTGATTTACCTAATCATCTTTCATGTGTTCTATCCGAAAATAGTTACTCGTGGTTATGGGTAAATATAAAAAGGCTTTGTGTTATGATAAAATGATATATAGACATATCATGTGCACGTCGCTTGTTACTAGTTGCTACCATCATTTAAGAACTTACTACTGAAGAAAACTAACTAAAAACAGATCATATAATCAGTTGGTTCATTGTGGAGATTGAATAAGAAAACATTATCTTCTCTAATCAAGTAGGTACGTACGTTACGTTAAGGACATGTGCTTAAACTATACAACGATACTATATGTACTGTATGTATCATCATCATGTACATAGTTTCGTTGATGCCAGCTCGTCTTACCATGATTACACAACACACGGGATTTTATGATTCTGCAAAATTCCTTTGTGGGTTCGTGCGCACATGCGTTTTTGCTCACAGCGATGCATACTTTTATCTACAATAATCCAGCTAAAAACCTCATTAAATAATGGTAATTTTAAATTCTAATGTCAAGCATTCGCAAAACTAAACCTTGATGTAATAAGTTTCTGAATGCAAGTAGTATCGTGATAGCTAATCACTTTAACATATACCCCCTATGTGTATGAAAGATTGATCTTACAAAAATTAATACATTTTTTTCATTTTTCACCTTTGGTTTTACCTTTTTTTTGGTCAATACTTTTGGTTTACAAATAAAATTTTACCATTCAAATTTTTACATTTTAATTTAAGTGTTAGTTTTTATATAAATACATTGATGAAACTTTAAAACATCAATTTTCAAATATAAAATCAAAAACTAACACATTAAGCGTTCGGGAAGAGTAATATTTTCACATAAAAACTATTTTAATAATTATTTTAAACCTATACATTTTTTTTTCAAGAAATGATATACCTTAGATCTTTCATTGATTTTCTCTCAAAATTCAAAGGTGGATGAAAGATTATTATTAATCCCAAGGATTTCTATTATTTTCTCAACTGCTTTTGTAAAGGTGAAGAACTAAAAGGGGTAAATAAATTAAAAAAGGAAAAAATAAGGAAGGATAAATTGGGGCGATATTAAATTAAAATAAATAAATAATCATATTTACTCTCTCATCTGTTTATCACTCTCTCTCCACCGTCATTTCATTAAAAGTCTTTCTCTTCTTTCTCTCTCTCTTTCTCTCCGCCGATGATAAACGACGGCGTCTTTCACCGCAACTAAAGGGGCCAAAATAGTTGCAAATGGCGGAGGAAGATGTCTCAAGCAATTTCAGAGCCTTGGTGGAGAACGCCGACCGCAAGTTCGCCAGAGTTCGCGATCTCCCTGCGTTCGGACGAGCACAGAGTCACTACTTCCAAAAGGTCTTCAAGGCCTACATGAAACTCTGGAATTACCAGCAGTCCCACCGGTCTAAGCTGGTCGAATCCGGTTTAAACCGATGGGAAATCGGGGAGATCGCGAGCCGGATTGGTCAGCTTTACTTCAGCCAGTACATGAGAACCAGCGAGGCTCGCTTTCTCCTCGAGTCCTATGTCTTCTACGAAGCCATTCTCAAGAGGAGGTACTTCGAGGAGCCTCATGGGAAGGATCTCAGTGCTCGTTCCAAGGAGTTGCGGTTCTACGCGAGGTTTTTGCTCGTCGCGTTGATTGTTGATCGGAGAGAGATGGTTTTGCACTTAGCTGAAAAGCTTAGGGCTTTGGTTGATGATAGCAAGTCTAATTTTAAGGTAAAAATTGAATCTTTGATCTGCCCTTTTGATTGTTTCTGTTGAAAGTCTTAATCTTTTGATGTTGTTTGTGCAGGAGACGAACTTTAAGGAGTGGAGGCTAGTTGTGCAAGAGATCACTCGGTTTACAAAAGCTGACACGAACTTAACTTATGTCAGGCCTCTTCGTTACTGCGCTATGCTTGATTCTTATCCAGCTTCTCAGACATACCTAGCGAGGTTCCACGCTAAGAAACTCTTCAAGTTTCGTGATGCTCTACTAGCAAGCTATCACCGTAACGAGGTAAGCAAGCAGTGTTTTGTTTTTATGGAACCTAAGATTGATATCTCAGTTCAACCCTGTGTCCTTTGTAATCATTGTATGAGTGGGTTTCTTCAGGTGAAATACGCTGAAGTCACGTTGGATACGTATAGAATGATGCAGTGTTTAGAATGGGAGCCAAGTGGATCTTTTTACCAAAAACGACCTGTTGAAACGAAAGGGAATGGCTTTGTGGTTGATCATACATTAACTTCTGGGATTATAGATATGAAATTGGCTGCTGATATGGCTGATCCATCATTACCTCCTAATCCTAGGAAAGCTGTTCTTTATCGTCCTACAGTATCCCACTTGCTTGCGGTAAGTATTTTGTATGTATCATATAGGAAAATCTGTAGGACTTTCTGATTGTTGCCTTCATATGTTTGATTACTAGTCATATATGCAGGTCTTGGCAATGATCTGTGATGAGCTCTCTCCAGAGTGTGTGATGCTGATATATCTATCGGCTTCAGGTTAGTTTCCTTTTTGTATCACTAACAACTTCTCGATATTAACATGTTGTATCATTAATATTGGTAACGGTTAACCAGGTGGTCCTGCTCGTGAGAGTGTTGCCCAACCAGAGAACTCTGTCGGTTCAAGCAGAACATCAAAAAGCAAGCTGCTTGCCCGAGCTTCCCAAGAACAGAAGAGTTACAAGTCAGAACCTCAGAGCAATGGACACAAATCTTCTGGGGATTATTACAATGATTATCTTTGGTTAGGTCCTACTAGAGGAGGCTCTGGTAAGTGGTTTTCCTCGGATTTACATTGTTATATGTGTCTCCAAAGAGCAGACATTTATCACTCACTGTCTTGTTTCTGTTTTCAGGTTCAAACAACCTTTACCCTGGTGATCTAATCCCTTTTACACGGAAACCGCTTTTCTTGATCATTGATAGCGACACTAGCCGTGCATTCAAGGCAGGTTTGTTTTAACTTAGTGTATCATTCTCTCAGGAGAGTCTAATAGTTTCTCCCAGTCACTGTGCAATATTTGCTGACGAATGGTTATCTCCAGGTTTTGAATGGAGCCGAGAGAGGCGAGCCTGTTGCTCTACTTCTTTCTCCTCTGAAGCCATCTTTGGAGAACCCATCTACCGATGATACAGCAGCACTAAACGGAAGTCAGTTTACGTTTTTCTTAACAGCTCCTTTACAAGCTTTCTGCCAAATGCTGGGCCTCTCAAACTCGGATGCCGAACCTGTAAGCGTTTGTGAATTCAAAATACCTTAAATGAAGCAAGCATATGTTATCATGATGTGGCATTGCTTCTTACCATCTTGATCACAATCTTCAGGAGGTTTATGATGAAGCAGAGAGCATACTATCTGCTTCGTTCTCCGAGTGGGAAACGATTCTCTTGACATCCAAAGTCTTGAATCTTGTCTGGGCACAGGTCTTGCCTGATCAGTTCTTGAGACGGCTGATCCTCAGGTGAGTCTTATTTTTTTAAAGTTTTGGGAAACAGAACCACACAAGGCAGCTTCTCTGATATCATCTTGTTGTGTAGATTCATATTCTGCCGGTCTGTACTCACTTCCTTGAGCCGCACAGAGGATGATGACCCGTATTTACCACAATGCCATCCAAGTCTGCCAGACTCGGTCTCACCAATGTCTAAACCGGTGCAGTCCACAGTGCAACGGCTAGCTGAACATTTGGGTGTTGCCAAATCTTTCCACTTCAACAAGACATAAAACTAGAGAAACCTATGAGCCTCTCTCTCTCTCTCCATCTCTGTGGTTGGAGGAGATTGGTAGGTGGAATAGGTTGTATGTTCCTTTTTTTTATAGAAAAAGTCTGTATTTTTTTAGGGTATAAAGAAAGTGTAATTTGGAGATGGAAATTTTATTTTAAAATTTTATGATTCTTTAGTTTTGTGCCCTTTTGTAAAAGATTAGAATACCCAGGTAATAATTTACTAGTCTCTTCCCTTTCTCTCTTTTAAGGATAGTATTGTTTTGTGTATGTGAGGATATGAACTAAAACTCTGCTGCATTGCATAAATAAAGTGTGCCATTGTTCTTTCCAAGTTCTTTGTGAGATCATATGATGTTAATCAACCATTTGAGCTAAAGCTAGAAGAAAGTAAAAGATTGAAACTCTAGCACAGAATATGAAAATAGCAAGCGAGAAGATGTGGCTCTGAAGATTGAATCCTAGCCGTTAGATATTAAATGTGTCAATTAATAAGATTAAATCTTAGCCATTGAGTCTAATTTCTAAAACGAACCACTTGATTTTGCTTTGTCTTCTAGCTCTACGACCTCTCTCTCTCTCGAGCTAGTAAAGAGGAGGAAGGAAACATGGCGGATTCCAGGTGAGTCTGGTTTCGTATACTTCTTCAATCGGAATTGAACTCTAGGGATGTAGAGATTGTAAATGATCTGTGCTGGATAATTCGGCGGAATGCGGATTGGTATTGGTTTTAGCTCGATTGAAGTTATAAAATTCATGTCGAGAATTAGGGTTTCGCATTGATTTTGAGTTCCAATAGTCATTTGGATATGCTCTCATCTTCTGATAAATTCACTTATCCTCGAGGATTTGGATTCTATTTGACCTTTTGTTTTGTCTGTGCCGCAGATAGATACATGATTTGAAAATCCACAATCCAAGATGCTGCTTACACTTAAACCCTTTGTGCCTACAACACTAAAGCCTCGTTTTTCATACATCATTCCTCATCATCACCATCATCATGTTCGTTTGTGCAAGTCCCCGTTGAGGCTCAGAACATATGCACAAAATGGCGGTGGCAACGACCCGGCGAAGGAGCCTTCTGGTGGTGGAAACACACCGGTTAGTAACGGTGATGGTCCCAAGAAAGATGGATTCCCTGGATTCAGCTTCAGGTGGAGCGAACTGTTGAATCCGGATGCAGATAACTTTGCGGCGGTTGGATTAGCTGGAGTATTGACATGGGCTAGCCTTCAAGTCTTATATCAGCTCTTCTTCATCTCTTTTGCTATCCTTGTCGCTGCTCTCAAGTATTCTTTCATCGCTGCCCTTCTCATTTTCATTCTCGTCACTCTCTTGTAATGAATGGCACACGGATTGTAGAATCTATAATAGCTCTTGATACCATTACTCTTTCTCCAGTGATTGATTTGAACACTAGTACAAAGACATGGATGTACAACGAGCTTGGTTCAGTTCTTACATACACTGAGCTAGTTAGTAATGGCGAGAATCAATCAAAATTATTATGTCATTTAAACTCCATTATTAAGCTTTATAATCAAAAATCCAGAACATGTCTTTTTAATATCAAAAGGTCTAGAACAAGAGAGAGATTACAAAAGTAAGATTGCTACTTTTTAGATGATCTCTTCTTCGAGCTAACAACGACTTCCGGTTTAGGATGCTTCTCTGCTTCACTCGGATCCAACCACTTGAGAGGATGACGGTTAAAGAATGGCCAATTTGGTACGGTGATCAGCGTCGTCAAAGCAACGCCTCCCGCGTAAATCAACATCATCGTCCTAAACGACGCCGTCGTGTAGCCAACGACGAACGCCACAACGGCGGCGATCAAGAGCAGGATCTGCATCAACTGCTCCGCTAATTTCTGTCCTTGCCAATCCATCTCTGAAAACAACACCAACAACAACGAAAAACGATTAGATCCTTCAAACTGAATCCAGATTTGAAAAAAAAAAAAACACGTAATGCAATTGAAAATCATCTGAGAACAATAATTAACACGGATCCGATTTGTTCAGAGAATCCATACCTGGGAAAATGATGTGAATCTTCTCGACGGAAGTGAATCTGGGGAAGATGAAGATGCAAAGTAAACTAAACCGGTAAGCTTGACTAATGCAACCAATTTAACACACCCCGTAGGTAACGGACCCGTTGGATTCTATAATTAATGGGCCTTATCTTTAAGCCCATTATGTTTCTACCTAAAATTGATTCATAACGGTTAATCTCATCGATCCGTGACGTTTTGTATTCTCGACCAATGGGAATCGAGTAGGTATGATTGGCGATCCGTGTCAAACCTGTAAGTGAAGATCTGAACCGTTGACTGGTTGAGAGAAAACACATGTTGTGGTGTTTTAGTCGGTACGATTAAAAACACGAGAAACACACTGAAGAGCGATAACAACCGTCCGATTGTCAACTTGCTTTGACATCGCTGCCTATAAATTAATATCAAGAGCCCTACACGCCAGATTACTTTCATTATCTTCCTTTTCGAGATCGGAGCACAAATTTGAATTCAGAGAAGCGAAAGAGAAGGTAAAACTTATTCCGAATTTTTTCAGATTATTTATGGTGATTGTTTCTTCGTTATGATCGTCAAGCTTGTCGTCTGATTAGTTTCTATTCTCGATCGTTATCGTCTTTTAGCCGATTTATCTTCTGGATTTAGATTTTAGGTTACGGTGGAAAGGTTTCGCTAGATTGTTTCATAGGCTAGGATGTTTCCGGTGGCTCTGAGAAAGTATATAATTTAACCGGTGTAAGCATCGACGATTGTAACTTAGGGTTTCACCTTATTGATTAGTTAAAGATTATTTGTGATTTATGTATGATCTTGTTGATTTAACGATTTGTATGTAAATGGAATGGTCATCGTCTGAATTTTAGTATTGTTGTTAATGGTATTCAGATGGCTCGTACCAAGCAAACCGCTCGTAAGTCTACCGGAGGAAAGGCCCCTAGGAAGCAGCTTGCTACTAAGGTATGTCCCTCTCTCTCTCGCATTTGATCTGTGTAGATTATATGTAACGCATTGTTGGAGTTCGGGTTGTAAACGCAAGTGTTTCAATTTTGTCAGGCGGCTCGTAAGTCTGCACCAACCACTGGTGGAGTCAAGAAGCCACATCGTTACAGGCCTGGAACTGTTGCTCTTCGGTATGTGATTATGTTTCTCCCACAATTGAATATACTCTCGGTTTTGTGATTGATTTTATATATACATTGACAAACTCTGTATCTTTGGTTGTTGTTGACAGTGAAATCCGTAAGTACCAGAAAAGCACTGAGTTGCTCATCAGGAAGCTCCCTTTCCAGAGGCTTGTTCGTGAGATTGCCCAGGATTTCAAGGTAATTTGTTTGTTTCCTCAACTGGAATTACCAGTGCGTTTACATGTGCATCGTTTGTAACTCTTGTGCTTTGTCAATGTATGTATGTGATTGCAGACTGACCTGCGTTTCCAGAGCCACGCTGTGCTAGCACTCCAGGAGGCTGCAGAAGCATACCTTGTGGGACTCTTTGAGGACACTAACCTGTGCGCCATTCACGCCAAGCGTGTCACCATCATGCCCAAAGACATCCAACTCGCTCGCAGGATCAGAGGAGAGCGTGCTTAAGTCTGTTCTTGTTGTTGGTCGGTCCCTATTATGTGAATGTTGCTTCTAAGTAGTCGTAGCTGGAGTTTTAGATAATGGGGGCTTGTAAGAAGCTTTTGGTATTAGTAGACTTTGGAAACAATGATGGTTGTTGGTTTTTCTTATGATTTGCTCTTGTGGATTGCTGGTACTCGTTTTGTGAACCTTTTGTTGTTTGGATTTTATTTCTAAAACAATTAGTATGTTGAAGCTTCCTGACTCATTTCGTTTTAATTGTTTTTGTAATATGGGTTTGTGAATCTGCTTAGCGTTGCAAACTGTCCAAAGCACACGTAAAATCAATTGTGTATACGTGAGAGCGTACTTAAGCCAAACCCCACGTATCCCTTGGTTTATGGGCCTGTGGCCCATATGTGTTAACTTTGCGTTGAGGGTGGCCCATAGATGTTAACTTTGCTTTGAGGGTTTGGTGGAAGCAAACTACTAGTCCGAAATATCTCTTTTCTCCCAATATAAAATTTCAATGTCTCATGTTTTCCCCCACAACTATGAAAGATCTGTGTGTTTGATGTTTTATATATTTGACCATATTATAATATTCAGTTAATAAAAATAAAATGAGTGAATGGTTGGTAAGGAGAAAGACATCATCTTTGGAAAATAATAGTCCGTTTTGATAGGCTCTCGTTTGTTTTGTTACCAATAAAAACAAATCTTTCCCCTACAAAAAAGGAAGCAACGTTCTTTATTTTTGACCAACAGATTTTTCTCCAACTCCTTCAAATATATTTCTCTATTCTCAAAACCCATTCATTAACCAAAAAAAACTTTGCTGCTCTTTTATTATAATAATAATAAAAAAAACATTGATCGTCAATGGGAGAAGTTGACGAGAAACCATCCATAAACCGAGCTTCTCCGAGGTTCCATTCTTCAAACAAAGTTGCTGATATCGACACAGAACTTTCAAAGATGAAAGCTTCTTCTCTCGACAACAACAACAGAGAAAGCGACGTCGTTTCCTTAAAAGCCGCGCTCTTGGAGAAAGATGCCTTGGTGAAGAATCTTCAAGCCGAGGTTGACAAGGTGAAAGAAACAGAGAAGAAACTGCTTGCTTCGTTCGAAGAGCAATCACGAGAGCTAGAGGAATCAAAGGTGGAGATTGCTTCTTTAAAAGAGAGGATCGACGGTTCTTTCCATAGCCAAGACTCAAGCGAAGACGATAGCTCTGTTCAAGATTCTGACATCGAGTCCTTGAAGCTCGAGATGGAGTCTACCAAGGAGAGTCTCGCACTGGCTCATGATGCTGCGGAAGCTTCTTCTCTGAAAGTATCTGACTTGCTTGAAGAGATGAAGTCCGTTAAGAACGAGCTTAAAGAAGCGACTGATGCAGAGATGACGAGCAAGAAAGCTATGGATGATTTAGCCTTGGCTTTGAAAGAGGTGGCTACTGACTGTAGCCAGGCTAAGGAGAAGCTTGCGGTTGTTGAAACAGAGCTCGAGGCTGCGAGGTTAGATTCCAAGGAGTGGAAGGAGAAGCACGAGGAGGTGAGGAAAGAAGCTGAGCTGCTCAAGAACACGAGCGAGAGGCTAAGGATTGAAGCAGAGGAGTCTCTTTTGGCTTGGAATGGGAAAGAGTCTGTGTTTGTGAGTATTATCAAGAGAGGAGAAGATGAGAAGAGCTCTCTTCTTGATGAGAACAACAGGTTGCTTGTGGCACTCGTTGCAGCTGAGAATCTTAGCAAGAAGGCTAAGGATGAGAATCAGAAGGTTAGAGACATACTTAAACAAGCGATAAGTGAAGCTAATGTTGCTAAAGAAGCAGCGGGGATAGCTAGGGCTGAGAATTCGAATTTGAAAGATGCCTTGTTGGACAAGGAAGAGGAGTTGCAAGATGCTATGCGTGAGATTGAGAGAGTCAAGGTTAATGAAGCTGTGGCTAATGAGAATGTTAGGAAGCTGAAGAGGTTGTTGTCTGAAGTTGAGGTAGCTATGGAGGAAGAGAAACACAGGAGCTTGAGCAGGCAAGAGTCGATGCATAAGGATGTAGAAGTTAAGGTTGAGGAGAAGGAGGAGAAGAAAGAGAAGAAGAAGGAGAAGAAGGAGAAGAAGAAGGAACATGGAGATAGTAAGAAGGAAGAGAAAGAGAAGAAAGAGCATAATAAACAAGACCATATCGACAAGAAGATGATTGGTAAGACATGTAGTTTCAGTCTCATGAAGCTAGCACACGCTCATAACCACCACCACCATCATCACAAGCACAAGGAGTCAGTAGAGGAAGAGAACAAAGGACAAGACAACAGCAACCACACTGATGATAGTGGTGAAGGAAACTCACCAAGTTCGGATTCTTATCTCTTCAAAGGCTCAATCTTTGACGTGGCAGAGACGCCACATGCAGGTGGTGCGCAGACCCATCACAAGAGAAGGTCTTCTTGTACGTTTTTGGAGGAAGTGGAGACGATTAATCCAGAGGATTTGGAGAGTTTAGAGGAAGGAGAGTTGAACGACAAAGGAGCAGTGGCTGCAGCGAGGAAGAAGAAGGCGTTTATTCGTAGGTTTGGAGATCTTCTGGTTAGGAGGAAGAGCTTGAGTTTCTCACACAAGAAAGAGTCTTCTACTGATTCTCAAGATAAGCAGCAGCAACCTCAGACACCAACCTCACCGTCTCTGCCTCAACCGCCATTGTCTCCGGAGCCTTGAAGGCCATTGTGTTTGTTCTGTTCTGTGAGTGTTTTGATACGACATTCTTGTGTGTGTGTGTGTTACTTTCTACAGGTTGCGTTTGCATGAATCTTTTTTTTTTTTGTTATGTACATAAGTTCGTATATGTTTTGTTGTAATAAGGATTTGTTCATTTTTAATCTGCAGAGTGTTTTTGTCTTTTTTCCTGTAACGTTTGAATACTCGCGCTTCTCATTCCGGTTCTCTGTTCCCGGTTAGGCTGATTAGGCCACAAACTCAAGACCATTGTGGTATAGTTGCAACTTACAATATAAAGATTCATATTCATAAGAAAAGGATTTCACTTTATTCAAAAATATTGAAAGTGAGATTCACTTTGTTTTGTTATAAACAAGTTGATACAACATTTCTTTCTTAAATTTTCAAATGCGAATTCTTTTAGTGGCATTGCACTTTTGTCACTTGCCTCCTGCTATTATCAAATTGGGTTTTAGCTGAGTGATTATGCTATTCGCTTTATCAAAAGCATTGACTTCTTTTAACTTTGATAATATGGCTGTCTTCCATATATAAGTTGGTGATATCTAAACTAAAAGTGAAAGATACAGCTACATAAAATTACAAAACGACATTATATATCATCATGTTATTATATATATATATATATATATTGCTGAGCTGTTCGGTCGAGAGGGTGGCTATCAACGGATTTGATATTTTCTATTATTCTAAATGTAAGATGCCTATAAGCAAGAAAGGATTACGCTAAGAACAACATATGTCCTGGAGAATAGTTTATTCTGAGAGAAAATCACCAAGAGATTTAGGGTTTACCATTCTTTTAAATAATTTTCTTTCTAAGTTAAAGTAATCACTTAAGAATATTTATTCTCTTTTGAAATATTATGTTAGAATAGTTATTAGCTATCACGATGATGTGCTGCTATATATGGGTGGCATTGAGAATACAACTACAAGTCTACAATCAACGCACGTTAGGATAATCCAGGCGTTGACCTGTTTAACCGGCTTAATATATATATATATATATATATAATTAGATAGATTTAGTATCAATATGAGTTTGTTGATGTTTTATTGGCTTACAGAAAAGGATCACGAATCTAAAATGTATGCCATCATTACAGAAAAAAATGGTGTTTATCTATTTACACATAAATAACGCGTAAATAACAAGTAAGTTTGGCAGAATATTTGTTTTTTTAAAAAGAGAGACTATATACTAAAAATGGAAAATCGCAATCACTCAGTTAGGTGTCAACTTTTGAAGCCCGAGATGATGATTAATGATATAGCATAAGATAATATTTAAATGTTGACACAAAAAAAAAAGATAAAATATTTAAATGTTGTTACAAAAAAAAAGAAAATATTTAAATGTTTCTAATAAATTAGTTTTATTAAACCCGCGTATTCTTTGTCGACAAATAAAAAGTAAATTCATTTTTTTTTTCAGAAGAACGTACGAAGAAATAAATAGCAATGAAAAGACAACGGCTCTCGAGTCACCACCTTGTCCCTGTCTCTGTTACTTATGTTCTTGAAGAGAAGCCACGTGTAAAGTGGGCCTGTTTTAGCAAAATCTGACGGCCCAAAACTCACTGGGGACTTTACAACGAGAAAAGCACGTCTCGTGTTGGTGCTGACTGTATCGGTTCTTACGAGTTAATGGTGTATATAAATACGCTGCTATATAAGTATAACTGAACCAACACAAAGCCGTATTGTATTGCATCTTCACTTTAATAACCTCGAAAGGAATAATAAAAAAGAGAGAGAGTCTATTTTCCCTGTTCTTGATCCGATCAACGATGGAGAGATACGACATCTTAAGAGATCTTGGCTCCGGTAACTTTGGAGTTGCGAAGCTTGTCAGAGAGAAAACCAACGGAAAGTTTTACGCTATTAAATACATCGAAAGAGGCCTTAAGGTATTTGTTCTTCCTTTTCCTAAAATACTCGTTTCTTTTTTTTTTTGGTTACACAAATTGGTTGATATGACGCTGGTCTCTATCTTTTAATTGTGTTTCTAGGAATCGTTTTCTTAGTTTATTTGATCAGTAAATGAATTGAATGGTTGGTTTTGTACAGATTGATGAACATGTGCAGAGAGAGATCATAAATCATAGAGACTTGAAGCATCCCAATATCATCAGATTCAAAGAGGTATGTTCATAGTCTAGTCTGGTCTATAATCCAGCGTTGTCAAGAAAACTCATAAACCAGAAAACATAATTATGTAAGCCAAATATGTTGATAGACTTAATTAATAAGTCTATTGGTGGTTGTATTTACTTAGTTTTCGAGAATATGATTATTAACATAATCTGAATTTCAATCCAGCGTTAAAATAAAATCATAGATAGCTAAGCTGGTCATGTAAATTATGTGTATCATTCCATATGGTTGGACTTTAGACCTCTTCTTCTTAGAAAAATTGCTTTTAATAAATAATATGTCTTATTCTCCAACAGTCCAGCATTCGAGTTTCATATGCCAGCGTATGTATAATTAGTCATGGCGTTGAAAATTCATATTATTAAATTTTCAAGATTATATAAAATAATAGAAGCTATGTTGTACATCTTCCAGCTTGGGGAAAATCAAAATATAATAAAAATAAATGTGTATGTATGTGTTATATTATTGTCTATTTTGCAGGTTTTTGTAACACCAACGCATCTTGCCATAGTAATGGAGTATGCTGCAGGTGGTGAACTTTTTGAAAGAATTTGCAGTGCTGGTAGATTCAGCGAAGATGAAGTATTTTACTTAATACATCATTAACCACAATTCAATAGTATAATCTATTGTCTAATTAAATTGATTAGTTTTTGTTTATCATTTAGGCAAGGTATTATTTCAAACAACTTATCTCGGGAGTTAGCTATTGCCACGCTATGGTACGTAGTATATTACCACATTTATTCTTATATAAAATGTTATAGAATTACATACTCACGTAATATAATATAGCTGAAGCTTTATAAGTAACATTTTTTTTTTTATTTCAGCAAATATGTCATAGAGACCTTAAGCTCGAGAATACACTCTTAGATGGGAGCCCATCGTCGCAGCTCAAAATATGTGATTTCGGATATTCCAAGGTATTATTTCACATTTAGCTCATCTTCATTGATCATATAACATAACAAAAGGTATTATTGACAATAACAATAATTATTATTACTATTTTGATTGTTTTTATATATATGCAGTCGTCTGTTTTACACTCTCAGCCAAAATCCACCGTGGGAACTCCGGCTTATGTTGCTCCGGAGGTTCTGTCCCGAAAAGAATATAACGGGAAGGTAAGTATCAAATCATTAACTAATATTTAATAAACATCAACTTGTTTATATAAAATTCATTCAATCCATATATAATATTATACTTTTAATATATAGATTGCAGATGTATGGTCGTGTGGGGTAACATTATATGTAATGTTAGTTGGTGCTTATCCTTTTGAAGATCCAGACGATCCAAGAAACATTAGAAAAACCATTCAGGTTATATACTTCTAAAATTAAATTATAATCAAAACGTTCATTCCACTAGTTAACTTTATATGATATTGTTCTTATATTTGTTCTTATATAAATATAAGAACAATAATTAGTTAACAAGAATATATACTTTACAGAGGATATTAAGTGTACATTACACCATACCGGACTATGTCAGGATTTCCTCGGAATGCAAGCATCTCTTATCTCGTATTTTCGTGGCTGACCCTGATAAGGTATATATAATGAATGAAAACCTAAACCGGTAATTTAAGTCATACCGGTTCAGTTTGGTTTAACAATTGTTTCTATATAACCAAACCAATATGGAGTAAATCAGAATAAAAATTCAATCAAAATGAATCTTACTTAATATATCTACATGAATGATTTTAAATTAAGATATCATAAGAAAAACTATGCTGATACTGGGTTTCTAATTTGAGTTCACAATAGAGAATAACTGTACCGGAAATCGAAGAACACTCCTGGTTCTTGAAGAATCCACAGCCTATTATCTCAGATAAGAACAAAGTGAAAGAAGAAGAGGAAGAAGAAGAAGAAGAAGAAGAGAAGTGTGGACAGAGTGTTGAAGAAATAGTGAAGATAATAGAAGAAGCGAGAAAGAATGTGAATGGTAAGAATGATGCCATTGATGGATTAGGCTTAATAGATGGAAGCATGATTGATCTTGATGATATTGATGATGCTGATATTTATGATGAGGTCGACGATGATGATGATGAGAAAAATGGTGATTTTGTGTGTGCTCTATGATTTCATATCCGTATTGCATGTGTATATATGTGCATGCATGTATTTTTATGTGTGTAGCGTCCTATGATTTCGTGTTGCATATATATATATATATATATTTGTATGATTAATAAGTGGAAATAATTAACCACTAATCAAGTCAAATAAAGTACAAGATTTGTGAGTTATTTAATTTATCTATATATATTTACTTTGTTTGGTAAATAAATAAAAAATGAATCAAACACAAACCATGCGCGCCTAAACATTGCAAACGTGTTTTAACCATTTGTTTTTTTTTTTAAAATAAGAAAATAAAAGGGAAATCTGTTAAACCCTAAATCTCTGCGACGCCGCCGGCTAAAACAGAAACTCGGCGACGGAGTAAACAACGATGGGAAGAGGAAGACGACACGGAGGTCGTTCTCATAGAAACCAATCAGAAGAAAACGTTCCAAAAGCCGTCAAGTCCGATGCTTCTTTCGATTCCAGCATTCAAAATCGCACCTGGTCGAATCTAGATTTCGAGGAGTATTACAAGGTACAATGGAACTTACATGGGATCTCTGCTTTGTAAACAGACAACTTTACATGAATGAGTGTTGTGTAGGAGCAAAGGATAGTGGAAGCAGAGGAGTGGGATTCATTCATTGAGATTCTTCGTAAGCCATTGCCTGCTGCCTTCAGAGTTAACTCCAAGTAACGAAAGTCAAAGCCTTTGGATATTTTAATACTTCAATGTAATAAAGGTTTTGATTTTGACTAACATTTGCTCCTTCTTAGTGGCCAGTTTTGTGATGAGATCCGTTCGATATTGGAGAATGATTTCGTGAAATCTCTCCAGGCTGAGGTAAATCTATAACCCGTACATTAGAACAAGCTGTTTTTGTCTTCTGAAATGGTCTTAAATTAGGCTGTAGAGAGTGGTGAAGTGGAGGCTATCAAGCCCTTGCCTTGGTACCCTAAGAATCTTGCTTGGCATTCTAATTTTTCTCGCAAGGAGATTCGTAAAAACCAGACTCTTGAAAGGTGTTTGTCTTTTGTTTTCATCCATGTTGCTTCAAAACAAGTCTTCATTTCCATTGCTTATTTCATGATTCAGGTTTCATGAGTTTTTAAAGTTAGAAACTGAAGTTGGGAATATGACCAGGCAAGAAGCAGTTAGCATGGTATGCTAACCAATGCTACTAGTGTAGTAACATTCTCTTTTTTTTTCCAAATCGCGTTCATCGTTACAATCTTTATAGATTTTTCTGGTTGTCTTTTTATGATCACGCAGGTACCTCCTCTCTTCCTTGATGTACATCCAGATCATTTTGTCCTTGACAGTGAGTGATTTTTGTTAATTAGACATTGTTTGAGATGGATATGGACTTGAGGACTAATGCTTAACTGATTCACTTTTCTGAACAGTGTGTGCTGCACCTGGTTCCAAGACATTTCAGCTTCTTGAGATAATCCACGAATCAGCAGAACCAGGATCTCTACCTAATGGAATGGTTGGTAACACTCATTTTTGGTTGGTTGATGGATAATTTTCTAATTGTTTCGGTTGAATCAGGTGGTGGCGAATGATGTTGATTATAAAAGATCTAACCTTCTTATTCACCAAACTAAAAGAACTTGTACGACCAACTTGATAGTCACCAACAATGAAGGTCAACATTTTCCAAACTGCAACTCGAAGAGAACCTTGTCCGTAGCATCTGAGATGTATCATCATCCGCTTGACCAACTTCTCTTTGATCGTGTCTTATGCGACGTACCCTGTAGTGGTGATGGTACTCTGCGCAAGGCTCCAGACATATGGCGAAGATGGTTTCCAATCCAAATCTATAAGCTTCCAAATTGTCATTGTTTTTTATTCCACTTGCTTCGAGATTCTTTACTGTTATTTTTCTTTTTCTGCACAGGAATTCTGGATCGGGAAATGGACTTCATAGTCTACAAGTTGTGATTGCCATGAGAGGTACGCTTTTATTTTACAGATGACCTGACTTGCAGAATCTTATGTTTTGACTTATATCTGCATTGTCTGGTTTCAGGTTTGTCTCTGCTAAAAGTTGGTGGGAGAATGGTATACTCAACCTGCTCAATGAACCCAATTGAAGATGAAGCTGTTGTTGCTGAAGTAATTTATTAGTTTCTGTCTTCTTTCTCCATAAGCCTGCATCTTGTGGATGCTGACTGATTATATTGTTCAGATTCTGAGGAGATGTGGATGCTCTGTTGAGCTTGTAGATGTCTCAGATAAGCGTCCTGAACTTATACGAAGACCAGGTCTTAAGAAGTGGAAGGTAAACGATATTGTCTATGTGTTCTATTCAGCAAAGACAAACAGTAATTATAAGCAACATAAGTGTTTCTATTGCTTGTGTATGTGTAAGTTCAGGTGCATGATAGAGGTGGCTGGTATAGATCTTACAAAGATGTTCCAAAATCACAGAGAGACGGAGTTCTAAGAAGCATGTTTCCTTCTGGTAAAAGTGATAAAGACGCCACAACAGGTGGCGAAAGCAGCTCTAGAGAAATGGCTTTTATCTCTTCTGATGAATCAGCTGAGGAAGTCTGTGATCTTCCCCTTGAACGCTGTGTGAGGATAGTGCCTCATGATCAGAACACTGGTGGATTCTTCATTGCAGTTCTTCACAAAATTTCACCTTTACCAGGTAAATTAAAGACCTTTTCGGGTGCATAGCTTCCCTAATTAATTCTCTAATAGAATTTGCAAGATCATTAACTTTCTTGCAGATTTTCAGGAGAAACTAAATCAAAGAAGGTCTACTAGAGGCAGAAACTCATCTGACAAATCTTCGTATGAAGAAGTCTCTCACTCCTTGGTTACTCAGCCTGAAGAGAAAAAAGAGGAGATGGTTGTAGAAGAAGCTGCTTCAGACAATGGCTTGAAGCTTGAGAAGGAAAGCACAAGCAAAGAAGGCGCTGTAGAATCAGCTAAAGAGGTACCACCAGTGCAAGGGAAGTGGAAAGGCCTTGACCCTGTTATTTTCTTGAGAGATGAAACAGTGATCAACGGAATCAAGGGATTTTACGGCATCAATGATGAGTCATTTTCTCTTAAAGGTCATCTCGTGACTAGAAACAGCGACACGAGCAGCAAAGGCAACGTGAAGAGGATTTACTATGTTTCAAGATCGGTTAAGGATGTTCTTGAGCTTAACCTTGCGGTTGGGCAGAAGATAAAGGTCGCATCTGTTGGCCTTAAGATGTTTGTAAGGACCACATTTTCTTTAAATAAATACCAAATCTAAAAAGTATATGTTTTGTTAAGTTTTTAACTGATCAAAAACGCAGGAGAAACAATCGGCAAGAGAATGTGAAGCTGGCTCTTGCTCATTCCGCATAACGTCAGAGGGATTGCCTGTGATCCTGCCCTACATGACCAAGCAAATACTTCATGCAACAATGGTGGATTTCAAGAATCTCCTGCAGTACAAATCGATTAAGTTCCCAGATTTTGTCCACCCACAGTTTGGCCAGAAAGCAGCAGAAGTAGCCGAGGGATATTGCGTGGTTATTCTTGTTGATGGTGTGTATTTCATCGATAAGAAGATACTTTTGGTTTTGCTGGTCATGTTGGATATGGTTTATAATGGTATCTTGGTTCCCACAGGTACTCAAAAGCTTGGGTTTGAAGCAGTCAAAGTGAATTCATCAACAATAGCCATTGGATGCTGGAAGGGCAAAGCCAGCTTAACCGTTATGGTAACGACAGTGGACTGCGACCAACTTATCCAGAGACTTGCTTGCCGATGAAACAGAAAGAAAAGCTGGGAGTAGTAATATGGAGACAGCCCAATGCTTTATATCATTAAAATAAACACAAGACTCTGGTTTCATGTATTTCAATCAAAGACAGCTTGAAGCCGAACACTGACATAATCTGAAGAACGTTGTTACACATTTCAATCAAAAGCTATTTGTTTCAATACTCTCTCTATCGGTGTCTAATTGCACCATTGTTTAATGAACCAAGCAACACAAGCCAGATTCCAAAAGAATATACAATGAAAGTAAGCAGTCTCTATCACCATAAACCCAAGGGTGGACAAATGAATTTTCGCTTGTTACAACACAACAGATCAAGAAGAGCTACAACACGTGCTGGTCTTAGCAGGAATCTCCTGTCCGGGACCTGGGATGACAATCTTCTTACCAGCCAACGAACCAGGGTTATTTGACTCACCTTGATTCCCGGCAGATGAGAGACTCTTCTTGTTAACCGTGTTGAAGATCTCTGTCATAAGAGTGTTGAAGGAGTTCTCGACATTGGTTGCATTCAATGCTGACGTCTCGAGGAAGAAAAGACCTTCCTTCTCAGCAAACTCTTTAGCATCTTCAGTGGGAATCGCTCTTTGATCTTCAAGATCAGACTTGTTACCAATGAGGATGATGACAATGTTCTTATCAGCATGAGCTCTGAGCTCTTCAAGCCAACGAGGGATGTGGTCAAAGGTTTCACGCTTAGTCATATCATAAACAAGCATCGCACCAACTGCTCCTCTGTAGTATGCACTCGTAACCGCTCTGTATCTGTTTCAAATCAACAACAGCACATAAAGGAGTGATCTTTTACATAGAAATGTCTAATCTAAACACATCAGCTCTAGTCAAACTCTCAAGTCGTTTACAGATCCAATCCATCTCAGAGATCAATCAGTAAGGTTCGGATCTAATAAAGTGTGTACCTTTCTTGACCGGCGGTATCCCAGATCTGAGCTTTGACGCTCTTCTCTTCGATGAGGAGAGTACGAGTCTGAAACTCGACACCGATGGTGGCTTTGGAGTCCAAGCTGAACTCGTCTCTAGCGAATCGAGCAAGTAGCTGTGACTTCCCAACTGCTGAATCGCCGATCAGAACTACCTTGAACACGTAATCAACTTTTCCCGATGCGCCGCCATATCCGCCTCCTCCGGCCATCTTCTTCGTTGTAGGCTAGGCGGGGGAACTATTATAAAAATTTCTCTCTCTAGCTGTTAAACAAGTTGGTGGTTGATTGATTTGAGTTTTTAAAACTTTTAATCGTTGTCCACTGTGATCTACTGTGCTAGAGTCTATCGGTAAGTGGGAGTGATAAGAGCTACGATTATGACACGTGCTCGAAATCGAGAAACAAGTCGGAGGATGCAAGTTGTGAGGAGCAGTGGACACTGGACAGAGCTATACAAGAAATGAGATTTGGTTTAAGTGAGCGGGACATGGTAATTATTGATTAGTGGTGGGTCCCCGAATGCGTCGGCGCCGGACTGTTGTTTTCTTTTCCGTTCACATCTATTTGAATATATATATGTTGGTTGAATATTTAATATTTGTGAGAAAATTGTTTTATATGGCCCATGCAGGTTTAGACCAAGCTGATGCTAATGGGCCTTTGTGAAGTTGATCTTAACTTTTATTACAGCTGCGAGCTTCCTGGCCCATGCAGGTTTAACTACAAAAAAACTGAAAACTGGCCCATGCAGGTTTCGAACCTGCGACCTTCGCGTTATTAGCACGACGCTCTAACCAACTGAGCTAATGGGCCTTTTGTTACAGTTTTGGTAGGTATTTTTGACTATTTATTCATTTCTTTGTTTCCACATAACCATGAAGACAAAGATCGTTAGAACGAGTTCCATGTTCGTAGATATATATAAAGAGGAGTTTATAGTAGCAGTCATACAGTTTAAACAGTAAAAGAACAAAGACATGAGATCGTCTAGGCACAGCAGAACGGAACAAGCTTCAAGCAGGTTCACTCCTCCTAAAGAGGCATTTGGGACAACTCACGAAACAAAGAGTTTTTGGAATCAAAAAAGATATGTAAATAACTAAATAAACTGCACTCAGGATAGACGCTGACTAGCGGTTCTCCTATTCCTCAGCCGTTCCGCAACAATGAAGGCCAGTTCAAGAGACTGAGACGCGTTTAGCCTTGGGTCACAGTGTGTGTGGTAGCGTGAGCTTAAGTCATCGTATGTCACAGTACGGGACCCTCCAATGCACTCTGTCACGTTCTGTCCTGTCATCTCTAGATGTATTCCTCCCGCATGGCTTCCTTCTTGCTCGTGCACATCAAGGAAGGCCCTCACTTCAGCCTGTAACAAACAATTACAAATATATGCAAAAGCTAAGTATATATATGTTATGCTGATGCAAGGTTTAGCTTATGAAGTGTGTACCAGAATAGAGTCGAAGGCTCTTGTTTTGAGACCGCAAGGTGCTTTGATAGTGTTCCCATGCATTGGATCGCAGACCCATGTCACTATCTGGCCTGATCTCCGGACTGCTCTGATTAGGTGAGGAAGTTTAACTCTCATGTTCTCTGCACCCATTCTCACAATCACAGTGATTCTTCCAGGTTTGTTGTTAGGATTCAGGATTTCCACAAGCTTTACAAGCTCATTGGGATCCATTTTGTTGCTCACCTGCATCAAATAGTCAATGGAATTTCACTAAAAATTCAAGCCAATAACTCTGGTTTCTTCAGTTGCAACTTAAACACAGCTATCGAAATCAATTGTAAGAAGAGACCACAACAGAAAGCATAAACTTCATGTCCTACTCTGTTTTGCTTTTATCACAAACCAGGTAACAACTTAACATCAACCTAATCCTTTAAGATGAAGTGAATATTTTAAAATGGTAAAATACCTTAATGCCAAGAGGATTAGCAATCCCCCTGAGAAACTCGACATGAGCACCATCCAATTGTCGGGTACGCTCTCCACACCACACCATGTGTGCAGAACAATCATAGTACAGACCAGAAGTTGAGTCCAACCTTGTGAGAGACTGTTCATAAGGCAGAAGCAAACACTCATGAGATGTATAAAAATCAGTTGTAGTCATGAGTGGATGATCCGTGGTAAGTCCACACGCAGACATGAACCCCAAAGCCTCATCAACCCTGTTGGCTAGCTCCTGGTACCTATACAACGATAAACAGAAACAAACAAGATAACCATTAGCGCTTAGCCAGAGTTTGAAACAGAGGAATCTGTTCTTGTTTTCAACTACCTGTCAGCTTGCTCGCTATGCTCAACGAAATCAAGGTTCCACTGTGTAACTCTTTGAATAGCAGCGTACCCTCCAGTGGCAAAGGCTCTAAGAAGGTTCAACGTAGCTGCAGATTGTGTGTAAGCCCGAACCATCCTGTTCGGATCAGGAATCCTTGACTTCTCATCAAAGGTGTCGCCATTGATGTTGTCTCCCTTGTAGCTAGGCAACTTAACACCATCCTTCTCCTCGAATGGATCAGATCTAGGCTTCGCAAATTGACCAGCCATTCTCCCAACCTACACAACCACCATCCCCACGATTAAAAATCTCACCTTTACCATTGAATAGTATTAGCAGAGGAGATAAAGATCTAACCTTTATGACCGGAACTTGACCTCCGAATGTGAGAACAATGCTCATCTGAAGCAGAACTCTAAAGGTGTCTCTGATGTTAGTCGCATTGAACTCCTTGAAACTCTCGGCGCAATCTCCTCCTTGGAGAAGAAAAGCTTTACCGACGGCAGCATCGGCCAACCTCTCTTCGAGGTTCCTTGCTTCTCCGGCGAAAACGATCGGAGGAAAAGCCTCGATTGTTTTGAGGACGGACTCGAGGTCAGTCGCGTCAGGGTAATCAGGGAGTTGCAGAGCTTTCTTCAGTTTCCAGCTCTCCGGCGTCCATTTCAATGTACCAGGAGGAGGAGAAACGGAGTCCTTGACTGAGACGGCGTTTCTGGATGGCTCCGCCGCGTGAAGGGCCGTGACAAGGTTGACGGAGTTAGGCTTGACGGCGTGATGGAAAGTGAAGGAAGATTGACGGTTGCTGTGACGGTGAGAAAGACCGGTGTAGAGAGATCTGGTGGAGAGAGAGGATGCATTGGAGAGAGACATTGGTTTCTCTGTCTCTGTCTCTGAGGTTTGGTCTTTAGAGAGAGAATGACGATGGAGGCGGTCGATCAGAGGAAGGAGAGCAATTTATAGGGTTGGTTTCGTGACTTTTCAGAGTTTTGCAGACAAATCTGTATTTACGTAAATATTTCTACCGAGATATTTGTTAAAGCTTTCAAGGTTTCAGCTTGACACACGTACACACACATTAATAAAAGTTTTTTTTACATGTAACTAGTGGTCAGAGTCTGGTCGGAGGTGGAATACCTAAAATGTGATGGTTCTTTAGAGAAAAAATGGATGACCATACCATCAACCCTTTTCGACTCCACTCTAGAGAATGCCGATGATGGAGCCAAGTTAATTGATACTCTTCAGGTCACTCACTAAAACTTCTTGTACAACCAATTGTGTTTTTACTTCTTTTTTATAGTTTAAAATAATTTTAAATTATATTTTTAGTGATTAGTTTAGAAATTTTTTTTTCTTAATATTAATGTAAAAGGTAAAATTTCATATATTATAAAACAGATGATATACAAATTAGTACTATTAATTAATTTATTATAAAAAGCGAGTCACTCCACATAACTTTTTGGCAGCTTATTCTCTAACAACCACCGATCATATTCATATAACACGTTTCTGTTCTTCTTCATTGGTTCTTGAGAGATTGACTTCAATGGTGGACACTAATTCTATCAACAATTTGTAGCCACCGCAATTACCAATCCATGACATACCCCTACTTCTTCCTGGACGCTACGACCTCTAAGGCGCCATAGAGAATTATCGTAAGTTCTTCAAAACATAGTTTTTCCTTATATATAATATTAAGTTCTTGTCTTCTTGTTCGCTCGCCTCTATCAAGTGAAGTGATATTGATGATTATTCGTGAATTAGAAACAAGATTTTCTTCTAATTCTTAGGTTTACCAATATTTTTTTTATAATTATATTTTCTTGTTCGCTTGCCTCCATCAAGTGTTGATGATTATTCGTGAATTAGAAAACAAGATTTTCTTGTGATTCCTAATTTTACCAATACAATTTTCTTATAACTATATTTTCTTGTTCGCTTGCCTCTATCAAGTGAAATAATATTGATGATCATTCCTAAATTAGAAAACAAGGCTTCTTGTGATTTCTAGGTTTACCAATATCACTTTTTTTTATTTTTTATAATTATATTTTCTTGTTTGCTTGCCTCCATTAAGTGAAGTGATATTGATGATCATTCCTAAACTAGAAAACACTACTTCTTGTGATTCCTAGGTTTACCCATATCACTTTTTTATTTTTATAATTATTTATGTTCTTGTTCTTTTGTTTCCATCAAGTGAAGTGATATTGATGATCAATCTTGAATTAGAAAACAAGACTTTCTTGTGATTCCTAGGTTTACCCATATCACTTTATTTATTTTGTATAATTATTTATGTTCTTGTTAGCTTGCTTCCATCAAGTGAAGTGATATTGATGATCATTCATGAATTAGAAAACAAGATTTTCTTGTGATTTTAGATTTAATTATATCACTTTAATTATTATTTTTATAATTATTTTTGTTCTTGTTCGTTTATCTCCATTTAGTGAAGTGATATTGATGATCATTCCTGAATATAATTCTATTTGAACTAGAAACAATATTTTCTTGTGATTCCTACATTTACCCATATCAATTTATTTATTTATTAATAATTATTTCATAAGTGTCGTCTTTGAGATTTGGTGACGGGTAATATACACATGTAAATAGTTCATGCATGATTTGAAATTTAATATTGATTAACAATCATTTTCCATATTTTCTAGTTTTTGTGGGTTAATTTGTTATCAACTCTATTGTGGGATGATTGAATGCCACAGAGGTTGGATCTTTTTAGCTTGCGGCCGAAGCAAATTGGATCCATGTTTCCACAATTGTTGCACCGAATGCTCCACATATGTTTTTTGTCTTTGTGTCTGTATAATAATGCATCAATGACAAGAAGTTGAATTTGTTGACTCATGCCACAAAAACTAAAGAGGAATTTATATCTGTGTTGTTTACATTTTATGATATGTTTATATACCAGAGTGTATCATCACGTGGGTCCAACTTCGTTTGCCTGACGTTCCCTGGTCCACGATGAATCTTTTGTCAATATGGGTGAAGCTATTGGATTCCACAACAATCGCTACCGAAAACGTATCCACCGTAACTTCCAAAGGTATCAAAATCTCTTTTTGTTTTAGTTTTTTTCCTACTGCTTTATTGCATGAAAAGCTAAGTTATAATCTATTTTGATATAGGTTCGCTGACTTGACCATGGTTCACTACAGGGTAATTGGGGGTTGACGAACTTTGATAGGTTACAAACTTAACTTTTAATATGGGAAATGATGCTTTGTAAATTTAGAATACTCGCTGGCTCTTTATTTTGATGCAAACATGCCGGAGAGTAGCAAAGGGTTAGTATGAAATGGACGTAGGTAATGCATAAGAGTACCATGAACTGCATAGATATCTCAAGTCAGATAAGAGTTCAAGATTAGCATAAATATTGGACTTAAGAGACGTATTAGTTGGATGAAGAAGTTGTCATAAGTTTTATACAGTTGATACTTTGGAGATACAACCACGTATTTTTCATTAGTGTTATCATTTAAAGAATTGGCTAGTCTATTGTATAATGTCATTGTTAATACTTCTTATCATATGCTTATAATTCAGGTTTGGAGTTTCTTTATGCTCGGGTTTTTGAAACCACTTTTGCATTAAATAAACTGAAACCACTCGTTCCTAAAGCTTTGCTACTTTTATTTGTGGTGCAGTATGGCCTGATCAGTCATTGCTTGGAAACTGGATTGGAAGAAGGATGAGCATTAAGGAATTACCAGATTCCATACATTTACAACAAAAAAAAATTGTGCTCTTACTTCTTACTTCTTTGATACTTTTTTACCGATGGACGATGGTGTTATGTTATATACATCGTGGCTAAGGAATCTTATATTCTACAATTCAAGGTAATCTATTCACTCTTGAAAATAGTTGCATATAAAGATTACAGACACATTTCATTACATTCTGGTTACTTTGAGTTTGATTTCCAACTAACGAAAACCACATTTGGTCTCTTTATTTCAAAACATAGGTCTGATTATACATACAGTCTAGATATAGCTTGTCTTGTCAAAGCTATGTTGAACAACTTGGATTCTTTGTGATTGGAAGCTTTCCATCATATGTGCTCTTCAGTACGTCCGGCTTCCTCACTATTCTCGGTCCTGCTGGAACCTTTTGACTCTTTGGCCGAATGTCCTGCATTAACATACGAAAGCATTTTAACATGTTTCACACCTGAGCTGGAACAGAGGGATACCTGATCAAAGATGGCAATAGGTATTGCTAGTGTAGCAACAGCATTGGGAGAATCAACAATCCCAGAGAGTCTTCCTTCACATGGACAACATGAGAGCAACAGATATGCCTGTTCACACCATTATTCTCTTTATCAGTTACTAACTTCTATTTTCATGAATGTTTTGTTTCTTGGAGAAAAAATCAAGAAGTATAGACCATTAGTACCTGTTCTTTTGAGTAACCAAATTTGAAGAGATAATCTATGGCGTTGAGGACCGCCCGTTTGTAAGCAACTGTTGCATCAAGATAGTGTTGTCTCCCGCTCTCATCGACACTGATACCCTCAAAGACAAGCCACTCTGAGAATCTTGGCTCCACTGGCCCTATCTCAAAGATTGGGTTCACATGGAGAGGAGTAGGTCCCATTGGCGTAAGGTACTCTTGCATCCCATTCCTTATGATCTCACACCTTATTCATGAGTTTGAAAAATATGTTATGTGGTCACAGAATCTTAGTAATCCAACAAGAGCATCAAAATGTTGGAAGAACTGCAAGTAGAAACTTATGTAACATACTTGAGTTCTAGAAAGCCATTCATCTCAATGGCTCCACAGAAGGAGATCTCACCATCACCTTGAGAGAAATGCATATCACCAGTGCTTAGATTAGCACCTTCCACAAACACAGGAAGATATATCTTAGAGCCTGTGCTTAGGTTCTTAATATCACAGTTTCCTCCGTTTTCTCTTCCAGGTAATGTCCTCGCAGCCTCCTTTGCAATCCTTTCCCATTCAGGTGCTTCCTTTTCAATCTACAACAAAAAGTTGTGTGATAAGAGCTCCCTAGAGGTCTGAGTTAAGTAACTAGCACTTATACCTTCCCTAGTATGCATCCTTTAGTTAATGGTAGGTTTGATAGTGGCCTCTGATGCACAACCTCACATAGTCTTAACGGCTTGACACCATTTTCTTCTTCTAATTGTCTTTCCCTTTCATTCCATATTCTCAGGAGTTCCGCGGATGGTGCGGTGCCAATGAGTCCTGGGTGTGTCAAACCAGGAAACCGTACTCCTACACATGATAGCATGTAAGCTACATGAACAACAAAGATAGAGATGGGTCTGTGTTCTCACCAGGAATCTGAGGAGAGTAGGCATAGATCCCTTCAAAGTACCAAATAGCTTTGGTTGCACAAGGGAAATGATCAGTCAAGAAACCACCACCATTCTCTCTATCATACGAAGCAGTGAATCCCCATTCGTCTCCTGGAAGAGGTCCCAAGTTGCATATCTCAACAGCAAGAAGATCACCTGGCTTTGCTGCAACACCATCCTCATCCACAACTCTAATAGGCCCACTTAGCCAATGAGACTGCACACACGATCACCAAACACAAACTTGGATCTCTTAAGCTAATTCATTGGTACATGACTGATCTATTCACACATGATTCTCACTAAAACCATCTTACCATAGAAAGGTCAGCGTGTTTAATGTCGCTTGAAGAGCTATTGTCCTTAACAGTACCTCCCATGCAATCGAACATTTCCACCCTGAAAAACTCACCAGCTTTAACTTGTGCTACTGATGGTATCTCAGGGTGCCATCTATTATGCAGTGGCTGTTCTTGCTCCCATGGCTTCTTCTTCAGATCAATCTTCACCACCACTCTTGGAGTCGACGGAGCCATCAAAGCCTAGTAAGTACAGTGATCTCTACTCTCTCTCTCTCTCTCCCTCTGTATATCTCTAGTCAGTAACCTCTTTCTCTTTTTTTATCTTTTTTTCTTGTCCTGTGTTAAAGTGAAAATAAGGACCATTGGTTGTTGTGGATACGTTATCCTATCTACCACAACTAAAACCCCAGTAAATATTGCATGTTTCACCATCTTGTAAAGACTTTTCTTTATCTAAAGAGGTGCCTTTTGTTTTTCTCTTAACCAAGTGGATAGCATCGTAAGATACATGTGTGTGACGTGTTTATGTCTCAAGAAAGTTGAAATTGACATTCTATTATTCACTTATGTTATTTTTGCCCATTGAAGATTCTCTATTTCCACGAGCATCTTTATATTTTGGACTGAAAGACCTGGAAACTCTTATTGTCACTGCCGCTTAATACATACCTTTCACTTTTTTGTCTTTTTCTGCAACTGTACATTAGTTTGTGTTCAATAAATTTGTCATCAATAAAAAAAAAAAAGAAGATTCAAATATATAAATAGAAGTACAATACAACACAAGAGCTACTCTGAATCCTCACCAATCATTCATGCAAGCCTGTTTTAAAAGTAAAAGCAAAACAAAAATTAAAGGGGAAAGACCAAAGAAAGGGTTCTTCGGTTTTCCTCTCATCTAATAAGTCTTTCTTTAAGCTCCTTTTTGATGATCTTCTCCATCAAACCATTAGAAAGATCACAAGCGGAAAAGATGATGAATCTATGTAACACCACCACACATTTTATCTCCTGCTATTAGCTACCTTGTTCTTGCTCATATCAGCAAGCTCCTCAACAAGTTTCTTCTCTTCTTTACTCAATCTCTTTGGTATCTCCACTTGCACTCTCACTAACTGATCACCTCTCATCTTACTCTTATTCAACACCGGTACTCCCTTTTTAGCCATCACAAGCGTCGTGCTCGGCTGTGTCCCCGCAGGTACTTTCAAATCCACCGTCCCATCAACCGTTGGAACCTTCAAAGTCGTCCCCAATATTGCATCTACATACGATATCTTACACGTATAGAGTATATTCGTATCGTCCCGCTTCAAGATAGGATCCGGAATCACCTCAATAACAGCAAAAAGATCTCCAGGTGATCCACCTCTCTTCCCTGCATTCCCTTCTCCCCTTACTCTTAACCTGCTACCAGAATCCACACCAGCGGGAACTTTAAGACTAATCCTTTTAGTTCTCCTCACACGTCCATCTCCTGAACACGCCCCACATGGTTTTGAAACCTCTCCTGTTCCGTTACAAGGAGAACAAGTCATGACTTGTTGGAATACACCGAGTGGTGTCCTTGTCGATGCTACCACCTGTCCTTGACCACCACATGTTTTGCATTTGGTCGGTTTGGTTCCAGCTTTTGCGCCTGAGCCATTGCAAGTCCCGCAGCTCTCTAACCGGGATATCTCTATCTCTTTCTCAATACCGAAAACAGCTTCTTTGAAATCCAAGATTAGTGAGTAGTACTCGTCCTCACCGTCGATAGCTCTGCTCCTTGAACCTCTACTACCCATTCCACCACCCATTCCTCCTCCCATCCCACCCATTCCTTCGAAGAGTGACTCGAATAGATCAAACGGGTTACTGTAATCCTACAAAGTTAAATAAAAAGAAGACAGAATCAGCATCCTTAGATCATATTCTCATCATCAGAATATTGATTCAAATGTCTTAAAGAAGAAATGTATATATACCCCCATGCCTCCCATTCCGGCGCCTTTAACTCCTGCTTCTCCATATCTGTCATATAGAGATCTTTTCTCATCATCTGATAAGATCTGCAATCAAAATCAAACACGTTTTAGGCTCTTCAAATTAAAAGCACAGTCATGAAAAAGAGCTAAAAGCATCCAAAGAAGAAGATGGAACTCACCTCATATGCATTACTTATTTCCTTGAATTTATCTTCTGCCCCCGCATCCCTGAACTCATAAATATAAATAAAACGTTAAGCACTAATACCTTTAAAAATCTTTTCAGGGCTCTTCAGCTTCTTAGTCTATGTTGTCATACTTCTAAAGGTTGGTGGTTATATGTTCAGTTCATGCAGGGAAACTAAACCAAAAAGTTGCAAATATTGTAATCGAGTTCTAACAAGAAACACACTAATCTTGGTGCAGGAAGGTAATAACTCATACAGACACCTTATCATAGATGCTCAATTTTAAGTAAAGTTTCCACTTACTTGTTCACGTCTGGATGGTAACTCCTAGCGAGCTTCCGATAAGCTGAAAAAAAAAATAGGCAGAGAGGAAAACAAGTATCCTTGTCAAACTTTGAAAAAGAATAACTCAAAAGCAGAACAAATGAAGCTCAAAGGGAATCATTGATGAGAGCTACACATGTAGTTTGATGATTAGGGAAACCAGTGAAAAGGAATGACATACCGCTTTTAATCTCAGCTTTGGTTGCAGTTTTGGAGACTCCAAGGACAGAATAGAAATCCTGGAAATTCAAAACAATCAAATCTTTAGGCAAAAACAACAAAATCACTTCATTCAGCAAATTACATAACAAGGAGAATCATCATCATTTAATATCTAACGAAAGAGAATGTTAACATACAGTATCAGCTCGAACAGTGAAGCGAGCTCCTCTACGAGAATGTGTACTACGGGACTGTCCCGTTACAAGTGACAAGAAGGGCAATGAGCCATGTGAGAACATACTCGACTGTGAAGCTCCAAAACAATTAATTTGGCTGACGCAACTGCAAATGTTATCAAAACAAAAACAACTCGTTTAGCCCTTTCTGAAACATAGAACTCTATAAAGCAGTAAAACTACAATCTACAAACTTTAAAACAAATATATACTCTCAGCAAATCAAACGTCTTCAATAAAGTTATGGTAAAGTTAAGACTCTTACTTGTTGTCCTGGTGAGATTCCAATCTGGTTGGATAGTAAGAAGCTCTGACTGGAAACTGAGGACGAAGAATCCCACAGCGAGCAACACATGAGCTTCCAAATTGTATAAGAGCCATTACACTCCCTGCCACACAAACAAACCCAAGGAATAACACACAAAATATTCAAGCTTTTAACCCGACAACAGATTCCAGACCCAAAAAAAAACTTCACTTTCACCATATTAACCAGAGAAAGGACACAACTTTATGGAAAAATACGATTAAATTCGCTTTGAAACACGAGCTGAGTGCTGCGGAGGATAAAAATCACCCGTGGATTTTTTTTTTTTTTTTTAAAACAACATTTTCTGGATGATTCCAGTCGAAGAAGAGAGAACAAAAGGGTGAAGAAGAAGAAGAAGAAGAAGCTGAATCTTACCGTTATCGAGTGGTGACGACGGGAGAAGAGAAGAGAAGAGCAGGAAGCGAGAGTTGTGAGGTAGATAAGAAAAGCTCTCTTCAAATGAAAGACTCTATACACTCCAACCCTTTTTTTTATTTTGTTTTATTTCAAAATTATTATTAATTTCGTTATTTTTATTAGTTATTAAAATAAACCTAACCGGAGAGGTAGGTCACCGGTTTGATTACGAATACTATCAACTAAATCAAATTAAAGAAAAAAAAATGTGATAAAATCCTGCAATTACAGGATGATTAAATTAAATCACATTTGTTTTACAAGGAAGATTACAAACTAGACTACACTATGTCCAGCTTTCTTCCCAACTCCACTTTCCTTCATCACCTCTCTTGCCCTCTCCGCCTCTTCCCACTTCCCTGCTGCGCTGTACATGTTCGCAAGCATTATATAATAACCATCGTTCTCCCGATCACTAGCCACCGCAAGTTCCGCCATTCTTATCCCCATCTCATACTCCTCATGAGTCATGCATGAGCTCAACATAGTTCCCCATATAGCTCCATCTGGTGCAAACGGCATTGACATGACTGTGGCTTCAGCTTCCTCCAAATTACCAGACCGGGATAGAAGATCCACAAGACACGAGTAATGCTTCAAGTTTGGTTTCACGTTGTACTCTTGCATCTTTAGGAAAAGTTGTTTCCCTTGTTCGACTAAACCTGCGTGCGTGCAAGCTGATAGAAGTGCGAGGAATGTAGGACCCGTTGGTTCAACATCAGACTCTTCCATCTGTTCAAAAAGCTCTATGGCAGATTCGAAGTTTCCGTGCATTCCGTAGCCTGAGATCATTACATTCCAACAAATGGCATCCTTTGGATTTGCTGCGTTGAACAGTTGTCGTGACTTTTCTAGCTGTCCACATTTCGCGTACATGTCGATCAGAGCAGTTGTGAGAGAAAGATTCATCTCGTGCTCTGTCTCAGTGATGTACTGATGAATCTTTTGCCCTCTCTCCAGAGATCCAGTATTGGCACAAGCCATAAGCACAGTCACTAAAGTTATTGAGGTGGGTTTGAAATTCTCAGAGATCATTCTATCGAACAAAGCAATGGCCTTGTCGGATCGCTCACAGTGAACATAAGACGCAATCATGGCGTTCCAAGTTACAATGGAGGTCTTATCTGCTTCACGAAACATCCTCCAAGCGACAGTCAAATCCCCCATCTTTCCATACAAATCAATGAGGGAGTTGACCACTGAAGTGGTGAGATCATAGCTAGTTTTGACAGCATAGCAATGCAAGGACTTCCCCGGTAGCACTGCTCCTATGTGCGAACATGAAGATATGACAGAGACCAAGCTACCAGAGTCAGTCTCAACGCCAAGTTTCAGAATCTTTCTAAATAACTCGATACACTTCACCTCACATTTCATTTTACCGTAGCCTTTAACCATAGTATTCCAAGCTTCTTTGTTTCCTTCGTCACGTATCCTACAGAAAAGCTTCTCAGCCACACGGAGAAGCTCGAATTTGCAGTACATGGACAATAACGCATTGCAGACTGTACTGTCTAAAGAAAAACAACGCCTTATGACGAACCCGTGAAAGGCTTTACCTTCACTGACAAGCATCGTCTTACCTAACTCATTGATCAAACAACTAACGACAACTCCATCTGGCTGTATACCCTTTCTCTGCATTTCCCAAAACATACCGAAACTTCCCTCCATGTTCCCTGATCTCGCCAGTGAAGCTATAATCGATGTCCATGAAAACACATCTTCATCATCGTCACCAAGCTCACGGAAAGAAAGATAAGCCTCAGATGAACTCCCACATTTTGTATACAACGAAAAGATCAAAGACTTGACAATGTTTGAAGATTCTAAACCATTTTTTACCGCAAGCCCATGAAGACACTTTCCTTCCTCCAAAGCTCCCAAATTCGCACAAGCTTGGAATCCACATTCCAACGTTCTGGCATTCAGCTTCTCATCATCAGAACCAACACTATGCATCTTACATAGATACTCAAGACCTCTCTCACTCTCCCCGTTCTGAACATGCCCAGATATAACCGCAGTCCAAGCAACCACATCTCTCTCAGGCATTTCGTCGAACACAAGACATGCATCTTCTAAACACCCACACTTTGAGTAAAAATAAACAAAGGAAGCTCCCACTGCACAGTTCCGTTCGAAGCCTCCGTGTTTCAAAACCAATCCGTGAACGAACCTCCCAATATCGTACCACGAGAGCTCCGCACAAGCGGAAACAACCATCGGAGCAGTGAAATGATCAAGAGATTGGCCAGACAATAGCATTGAGAAGAAGAAAGACAGCGCTTTTGGGTAATCTCCGTTGGAGAAATGTGCTTTGATGATAGAGTTCCATAGAAACACATCTCTTTGAGTGACCAAGTCGAAGACTTTGGATGATAGATTGGGTTTCCTGAAAGAAGCGTAAGATGCAATCAGCTTCGAAGCTACGAAGATGTTGTCTGAGTTTCCTCCTGTGATGATAAGAGCGTTTTGTTTACGCAGAGATTCTAAGGTTGAGATGTGATCACAGAGAATCACACTGATATGACGATCGATGTAGCTTGAAGAAGAAGAGATCGTTCGTATAGTAACAGGTCTGGGTTTGAACAAGAGACAGGCTCGTTTCAGCATTAGCATTGCATGGGCCTTATCGATATGAATCTGTTCATGAGTTTAATTTATACATCCCTACCTTTTAGAATAAATAAACAAAAATAATATTTTCAATTTTGATGAATGTATTGTAAAAAAAAATATTTCACAAAGATGAATATTTTGGAAAAAAAAACATCATCTTTAATTTTTCTATACACATTTAATAAATTGTTGAATTCAAAATTTTTTGATTAAAACTGTTGACTTAAATTTATAGAAAATTGTTTTACACATTGATGTATTTCTTAGGGTGTGGAAAATTTTCAAAGTTTATCATCATGGAATGAAGGGAATACTACATGTTATATTTTATAATCTGTGAATATTTTATTAATAATAAAAATCTAAATTAATATTAAATATTGTGTTTTTTTTCACGAAAAACCTAAGATTAGTTTTATTTTTTTTAAATGAAGCTATTAGAACTTTTTAAAAAAAAAATTTACATTTATTAATTTCAAAATCTATGTCTTCTTAATATAAGAGTTCTGTCTTTTCATTAAAAACAAAATTAACTTTGTTTTTTAAAATGTAATTATTAGAAAAAATTAAAATAGTTAAAAGTATTTTAATAAATGTTTTTCTACACTTTTTCAACATACAACTATTAAAATTATTTTTAAAAGTAGTTATAATAATATCATAATAAATATCTTAATTAGTTTTATGAATCGTGTCTTCTCGTTATAAAATTGTGTTTTTCATTAAAAAAATAATATTAGATTTGTTTTTCCAACATGCAATTATTGAAAAAGTTTTTAAAAACAGTTAAATATATTCCAATCAATATTTAGTGGATGGAAAAGCAATTTATAACACACATCATTTGTTGCCATACAGATATATTAATTATTGGTTCTTATTATTAAAAGAAACAAGAAATAGAAAAGAACAAAATTTTATTGAAATTAAAAGAAGAGAGGGAGAGAGGTAAAAGGAGACACAATTAAAAGTGTCCACAAAAGAACCAAAACCAAGCACAAGTTTGTTCACATATTCACCGATTATCTTGTGGTAACCGGAGAAATCAACCAAACTTTGTGGTTAAATACATAAGTGCGTAACAAGTTATTTAATAAAAATATATATACGCCGCCGTCTCACTTCACCGTCGGGTAAAGATGCTCCGGGAGTCTCAACTCACCCACCATGACCAATGGTTTAGCCAAAAACATATCATGACTAGACTCCATCAACTCAACACGTGTCTCATTCTCCGGCAGCTTCCACGTGAAACCTTGTAAAAGTCTCGCGAGCATCATCGTGGTCAACGCCGTACCCAAAGCCGGAGCAGCACAACCTCTTTTGCCGGTACTAAACGAGATAAACCGGAGATCATTCTCGGTCAGAGTAACTTCCGAGCATTCATTGAGATGTCGCTCCGGTTTAAAGCTCAGTGGGTCAGCCCAAACTTTCGGGTTACGGCCCAGCCCATATCGGCTAAGAAGGACTTGACTTCCTTTAGGGATGTGATATCCGGCGACGGTTGCGTCGGAAAGTGCCACGTGTGGGAGGTTAAAGGCTGCGACGGGATGGAGACGGAAAGCTTCACGGAGGATAGCTTTGACATAGTTTAGTTTTGGGATGTCGGATTCTTGGACAAGTCTTTCTTTCCCGACCACTCTGTCGATTTCTTCCATTGCTTTACGGAGGATCTCCGGTTTGTTCACCATCTCCGCCATGGCCCATTCTACGGCGTTTGATGGATTGTCTGGCGCCGCCATTACAAGCTCCTATTGATCATTAAAATAAATAAATTCTTTAGTTATACTTTATTCACCATGCAAAAGTAGTAGCTAGTAGTGGTTATATACGTAAATAAATGTAACGTGTTTATTATTAGTTATTACCTTAATGGTTGGTTTGATTTCATCGGCGGTAAGCAATGGGTTTCCTTCTTCATCTTTGATAGAAATGAAAATGTCTAGAAAATCCTCGATTTGAGTTCTCTTTCCTTCTTTCCACATCTTGATCCTTGCATCGATGATTGGATCATGATACTTGTCCATAATAGCACTCGAATCTCTCATGATCTTCTCGTGGCCGTTAAGATCAAGTCCCGTGAGCATAGGTAGATAGTCAGAGATACAAAAAGAGAACGTAAACCCTAATGCTTCAAACATAGCTTCCATATGCTCAATGTCCTCCACGGTTGGTCCACCGTCCGGTGCAGTGTTTTGAGAGAACGTTCTTGTCCCGAACATAAGCTTCTTGATAGCATTTCCACAGTAATGCCTCGTGACGAACCGGAAATCGACCGAGCCTGAGTCTTTAACCATGTTGTATACCCAAGCGGTTAAATGATCATTCTCTTCTGCTCTCTTCTGATGAAGCCACCTGTGTCTCGCGGGACAAACGAGTTCAGTCATCACGACTTTCCTCATTTTCTTGAACTGTTCACCGAAGGGAGTGATCACGCAGGTTTTGTATCCGTTAGAGAGGACATTCTGTGCGTAAGTCATAGGTCTTGAGGCGAAGAGAGCGTCTTGTTGCTTGAGTATCTCACGTGCTATCTTAGGGCATGTGACGGTGACTACGTGAGTGTTTCCTAGCCTCACGCAGGCTATCTCTGTGTTTAGCTGCTTCATGATGCTATGGAGCCACCGGAAAACGGGACGGCTCTTTAGCATCGTTGGAACCATTCCAATGATTGGCCATCCGGTGGGACCAGGCGGGAGAGACAGTTTCTTTTTATCGGTGGTCAATACTTTCTTGAGAAGCATCACCAATGTTATAGCCACAAAGGCCTGAAGCGTTGTGAGGAGATACATGTTGCTGAACGACAACGTTTGCTTTGTAGTGGAAGTGAGATCCGAAGAGTTTGAGGTAAAAGTGTTCATGTTTTCGTGTAGAGAAGAGAGGAAAGAAGAATCAAAGTATGTTGTGTGTTATTGTTTTCTCTGCATGGATTAAAGCCTCACCTTCCAATTTATATGGTTTTACTGGTCGTTGGGTTCCGTGAATGACTATAATACCCTTATGTGCTAGAACAAAGGACAAGGAAGGAGTGAGGAAAATGTGTGTAGTAGTGTTGGTCGGGTCCATCTTGATTACTATACCACCATTGTTGAAAACTTATACGATTCCAACGTTTCAAAATATCTATATTTTAATAGAAATGTTTAGTAATATTTTTTTTTGACGGGAATTTTATATATTCTAACTGTTTTTGTTGGTGACCTGCCAAAATTCCTCGTGTTATATATGCACTTTAAAACCAGCCGAACAACCAATACAGTTTAGAGCAATATACTTTCCTTTTTTTGATAAAAGGCTTAATATTTTTCCTCTGTGATACTTACTACTTAGGACATATATAATATATATAATGTTGGTTATAAAGTAAAACATATTAAGGAAAACATATTAAGGAAAACATATATATCTTCACTGAGAAAATCAAAACTCAGAGAACTATGCAAATAGTGTAGAAATTTCATTTTTTGGTATCCTTATTTTATTTAAATTAAGTGTAATATATATTCATCTAACATTTCGACTATAGTACTTTATTAGAATGGATTTACACTGTCTAATTTATCATAGTGTTAGAATCGTTTGGGATAAA